>UZAN01040856.1:39530-53307 GCA_900618425.1 Echinostoma caproni | reverse complement strand
TTGCGACGGACGGTAGCAACCTCTTTGTGCAGTTGCATTTCCTTCACTAAGTGATCTAACCCCTTCCAGTTCCTCTCTCGGTCCCAACAGAACACATTATCGAAATAGTGCACTTCCCCTGTAGATAACAATGGCATCTGAAGTTTTCTTATTAATAAAATGATCTGTACCTTTTCAACGTCTGGTGATTCCGCTGCGAAGTCGTGTGAATCCAGTCGATCGCGTTCTATCAGGAACCCAACATAAGTGATTGGTTCTTCTGCCGTCACGCGTCACTGATTGGACCGGGTCTGTCAAAATCCCGTCCAGTCTGAGTAAACTAATTATCCATAGACACACAAAACTACTTCGTGATTTACCGAGTTAGAATGGAGGTTTCGGTGGGGTGGGGTTTGACAGTTCCTACTTCATCCCGCCCCCACGGGTACGTTATGTTGTTGACCGTTAATTATGCGCTGCTGATTGGCCCTATTCGGTTGAGTAAGGAGGCGACTCGCGTCACATTGATGCGATCGATGCTCAGGCATGAGTGTTGCAAGCACTGCAGCTCACATTTCATACATGCCAACCGTCACAGAGTACATAATCAACGGAGAAAGTTTTTACAGACATGGGGACATTTCATAATCCAAGGCTAAGACAAAGTTCACTTATTGTCCGCTCTTTGTTTATGAGTAGACGAGCAAGATACGGTATAGGTGAATTGCGGTAAGCATTATTTGAAGATGAAATTTAACGGAATCGGGAGCATGTTGAATGATGAGATTAGCAACATGTCAGTTGTGCGTGCAATGGGTGGTTAAGATCTGTGAGAATCCTCGCAGCAAATTTCACGTAGGAAGTTACGTAATACTCTGAAAGCTTTAAAGCTAATTCACTCGCAGGAATAGAAGAGACACGACCAATAATGGTTCGACCGCGGTATATGACTTTGAAATCCTGTTTGAGTAAGCCAGGCAAAATAACTGGGGAACAGTAGAGGTAGAAATAATCGAATGGGATGCACGAAACTGCCTGAGCTTTCGTATTTGAAATGATAGGCGCCGCAGTTTACCAATGCAGTTGTGGATGTGGGTTGACCAATGTGGATTGCTATCGGTGGTTACACCAAGATATTTGACAGAGTTCACCCTGAATAAATGATTGTTATTAATCACTGTGTGATCCGTCGATTATGGGAAGCGAGTGAAACACATTTACTGGGGTTTAGGGTTAGTTGCGATGAGGAGGAGAATGACTGAATTTGATCAAGATTGTTGGTGAAGGAGCTTGGATCGGAGTAAGGAGAAATGGGTTGGCACAACACGACGTCGTCTGCATAATTCAAAATTCGTGCGGGAGAAACACAGGGAACATCACAAATATAAATGGAAAATACGTATGTGGATAGCACAGCTCCTTGAAGAACTCCAGATTTGTTGACTAAGGTTTTTATGAAACCTCCATGCTCGTGGTGTGTTCTCTATCGGTAATATAGTTGGATAGCCAAGCTAACAGTTGCTTGGGGGCAAGGAACCCCTTTTTTGTGATCGATTGATGGAATCAGAAAAACACACCGAACAGACTTAACAGATTTGTTCAAAGACTTCGTGGTAAAATGAATAAGAGTGGAGTCTGTGTCCCAGGTGTATATATTAGGCTTGTAAGCAATCTGTAAAGTATCACTGGGGATGTTTATATGCCGTTGAAGGCGTTTGAGTCAACTTAAGAGCTGAAGATGTAAGCACTATGGAACGAAAATGTGTGGAGAGGATAGACGTTTTGGATGCTTTGGGTATTGCTGTGATTTTGGCCGGCCTTCAACGGTCGGGGATAGTAGAAGCGTGTGGCGGTGATTGCCCCAGCTAGGGAAGCGGAACCATATTTGAAGAGGGCTGGATGTAAATCATCCGGGCCTACTGGAGAAAACGAATTGCAACTATTTAAGAGTTTTAGCATATCACAATATTAGAATGCTTCCACATAACAAACATCGTTTGACGAGTAGGTAGGAAAAATGTCCGATGACTGGCGCGGGATTGCGGCATTGAGGTCATCAACATCCACGTCCTGCTCCGACCGTACTTCCTTCCTTCCACAGAGAAATCTTCTACCATGCCACAGGTGTTTGCTGTTTACAGTCCTCAGAATTCGACCAGAGAATAATGCGTTCAGTCTATTTACCTCAGCTTTGATAAACTTGGATCAGTACTTGTCAGCTGAAGCATTGCGAAACTTGTACGCACGTTCCTTTTGTTGTCTCTGCTACTTAAGTGGTAGGGGAGAGTTTATTCTTTCGTTGGACATATAGTCTTTGAACAGGGCAGTATTAATCATAAATGACATTGATTGTTTGGGTGACACGTGAATAGAGAAGATGAAAACCGTGAAGAGGCCTGATTGAGAGATTCATTGAGGAGAGAAATAAATGTAGGCGAGAAGTTACGAAAATAGAATCTGATGCGGTCAGATCGAGCGAAAGATTTGTATGCGCAACTTGAATAGACTTGAGGTCGAACCAAGAGTAAACCGTGGTCACTGGCGGAAATAGGTGCTTTCAGTGCTATGGATAAAAGGGTTGGGTGGTTGGTGATTACTCTGTCCAGTATAGAATTACTCCTTGTGATAGAGTGACGAAGATCTGTCATACTTAGCGATAAAAGTACTATTATGGTTATGGTCGGCAACGATTATGTTTCGGTTGACATCTAAAAGTGGGGCAATAAAAGTTCTGAACGAGTCGAAGAATGACAGACAATCGGATTGTATACAGTAAGGTGCCGTACACAAGTTAGTTAATATTGTGTGAGTAAAACGGGAGAATCCTGAGTGTCACTGCACGGTTAGGCACTCAATACCTTTTGAGCAGTACCGAAAAATAAAATAGGAATTGCCGCACCAGGAAACGTTGACATATGTCACAACACCCTTTATAGTCTTTTTCCCCATCTATCGACACTAAAGAGTCATTTATATCCTTATTCAACCAGGATTCTTGTACACAGTCTGCACACGTGTTCTTATGAATAATTGGTTGGAAGACACTAGTTAAATCCGTCATCTTTGGAAACATGAACTGAGTGTTAATACTGACCATGAAGGAACAGTCATCTTGGTGAAATGGGTGTAATTAAGGGCAACTTTCCATCCTGCACCCTTGCGTTTTTCGATCCAACCTGGACAATGAGAAACTGGGGTTGCACAAACCGATGTACGATCAAAAGATGTCCTGGTACGTTTGAAACTATTAATGATAATCATAATATGATCCCGTGAGTAACGATTACGCATGATATTGAGTGAAAATGTGAAAATTCCAATGCGCAGCTAATCGGGGGGCGCGAAATGAATTATTACCTGAGTGGATTCAGTTTAGGCCATCAATAGCCTAGTAAATTCCATTGAGGCAGAGGTGCCTTGGAATAACCGAATTCTTTGATCCAAAAGCAATTGCCTACATGTTTCGGGCATTGAAAGGCACGCTCGACTAGATTTTGTTCTTCCGTTGATCATGATTCGTTTACAACGCTTTTATGACGATAAGGTTTCGAACTTTTTGTTTTGATATTCGTCGCACAAAACACACGACGGGCAAATTGAACCGTCATGCGATCAACATGCGCATTCTCTTACAGGTTGTACCAACAGCAATTATAGACTAATACTATTTTCCCTCAGGTTGCATTCCGTTTCCATTCAATGGTTATTTTCGTATCCTCTTCACATAGGACGTTGCCAAGCATTCCCTTCAACCACCAAGATCACTCGTGTAGGTGTTCGTGTCAAACGGGCCTCAGAATCGGAGCATCTGCTAGTTGTCAGTCGATCTCTGTCTGATGTAAGTCGCACATTCATTTTGTGTCTCTCATTGTGAAGTCCAATCTTGTCTATGTTGGTTCCAATGATTCACCGCAACATACGCGTAAGCAGTGAGAAACAAAGCATCTCCACAGATTTTCGCTCGTAGTTCCTAACCACAGTTATTATATCAAAAATGCAGGTACTAAAGTGTTTCGTGGCCGTTTGATTTGGTTTTATTGCTTCGCTTTGTCTCCACTATTAATTAAAAAGAAATTCAACGGTTTTCTTTTCTTGAACTGGAGGACGACATAATATCGACCACATGAACCGGTTTTCTCGTCCTGTTTGAAAATACATGTGTTCAAAGAAATGAGGTTTCTTCACTGCTTCTTTTTGTTTCAATTAACTGGAATGAATACAACCCTTATCTTCACCCTACGCTGCTAGACGATTTGAAACGTTCGAATTACATATACACATTTGTTCCTCCCAACCCGTAGTTTTCCCGACATTATTCACGGGATTGAATGTGGTATTGCCCCACATCGTATGCAATCAATCGTATCAATCAGATATCCACCCACGTCTTTGATTCTGTTAGTTGAATTCCAATAAAATGCACGATTTCTCTATTTTGACGATGATCGCTGGTGCATCAGTTGTAAAATAACAAGGCCACAGTAAAAACCTCACTGGAATTTCTTTATCGAAATGGCTCATAAACTTCATACAGGTATTGTACTCTCATCTCGTTCATATTCTACTTGCCCTTCATTTTTGAGCACTGGAGGTAGTCACTTTAGCATGGAGTCCACCAGTTTGATTATCGCCGGTTTCCTATGATACATGCCGCAACCTAACCAATAACGACCCCTGTCTAGGCAGCTACCCTATCTCTGTTTCTAACACAACGAGACGTTTTCGAATACATTCAAATCCCAACTTTTAGGCCGCAATAGAATGAGTTCGATATTGGTTTTGACTTATGTTCACATCGAAGCACTTGCACTAGCAGAGAACTTAGTCATCGAATTTATGTTCTCCATTCATGAAGTTGAAAGTGTGAAATGTAATACAACAGTTAAAGGGAGTGAAACAAACTGTCACAAGAAAAAAAACAATGGCATTCCAGGGTGTTTATCATTGGTTTAGTTTAACATTTGGCGCAGATTTTCTGCCACGAGTTCATGGTTTGTATGAATCCCGGAGAGATACGCTACAATAAAGCGCCAGTAAACCTCGGTGCATGATTTTCTCAGGTTATGACTGAAACGGGTGGATGAGTAAGAAAGGCATTGACTACGAGTGGGCTAAAGGAGATGGGAAATATCCGACAAGATCTCATTGGAGAATGTTTACAAGATTAGAGGTGGTCTACCATCACATTCTGTACCAAGTGTTCCCTTGGTATAAGACTAGGTACGGACAGAAACTTGAGGGAACGGGAACGAGATTAGGTCCTTGTTAAAAAGGCAGAGGAAGATAGCAGGGGACCTGTAAAGCCAGTGGGGCAAAACGCAAACAAAAATAAAACGCCTTATGAGGTAATTTGGGATACAAAGTGATTTAAGACGTGAAACATAAAACGTGGCCTTCTGACCTTCAGAAAAAAATCATTGACGTGGTCAGACCAGGTAAGGTTACGGTTGAAAATAACGCCAAGATATTTGAAAGACAGTGGTCGATCCATCTGGTCACTGAAGTTAGATAAACGCGGGCTGGCATTTGACAGCTCTCCATACTTTTTACCTCTCGAAAGCGAAAATTTACGTCATCACATTGTTTGGGTTCATACAGAGATTCTTTTGTTAAAACCACTCCACTATTTCTGACATGTCTTCTTCTAGAGCGGTTTGAAATGATGGTTTGGGGTAGGACAGTGTGCATACTTAACAAGAAGAGAAGAATTGCTCACAGGCATAGAGGAAATGTAAGCGGAAAATAGAAAACGGGATAAAATTGGGCCTTGTGAGGGGAGCAGCATTGAAGATGAACCACCTTTTTAGCGTGCGAACTGCTGATGGTTGGCTAAGAGTATACAAGTACAGACAAGATGGGGCTTTAGAAGCAGCCACTTTGTACAGGTAAATCAGGAGTCGCGGTTCAATGCATGATCAGATTCTCAAACAATCCAAGTGGAATTCTCGCTTTCAATACTGCAGAAACAATCAGCCTTCAACATTTACAAAATTTTAATTTAGATACCTACGTAACGTAAACCCATCTGTTGTACATGAGTCCTAAACACGCGAACAGTCTGAACACAAGTAAGATAGGAAATTTTGCTGTGTGAAATGCTTTGTCCTCCGTAGTTCTCTAATTTCAAGGAACATGTCTTCATTACTACAAGCATTTTTGAAAGGAAGCGAGATTTTGCCTCTTCCTTTTCTCCTTTTGATCGACATTCAATGACCGAGCATGCAAACACTCAGCTGAACTCCGGTTAAACTATATCCATTGTTTACCATTTGACATGATTACTAACTTGTTTGCATAATTTCTTCCCGTACTTTCTCAATTCTTCTGAATCAGTCTAAGGAGGAGTTCCCTACTTGTTCTTTCGGTCACTTCGGTAAGTATATTTATTTTTTAAGAAATGATTTCCTGTTTACCTAATTGCGTCAATTTAACAGGATGGCATAATGTCCTATTTTTTTTCTCCCTAGAATATTGCCTATGGACAATCACCGAAACAATAATGTAATCTTCCATTAATAATTTTTCCCCCGCCATATTCTTCTTGTTAAACCTACTGATAACAAAGCAACGGTCAAAACATTTTCCACTCACCGAGATTTCATGATTCAACGGTATCGCTTGGGGAATTTAATCGCAGGTAGAACGTCGAATGGATGAAGAGAAAAGCGAGCAACTTTTGCAGGTTATCGCAACGGACTGTGTTCATTATAGCATTAGACACGAAACCATGTGGTTTCTTTCCTCATCGGAAGGTAATCGCATCGGCTACTGAATGCAACTATTCAATCACGAAGTCCGTTCAGCTACACTCAGATGAAGCTTTGACTTGCACGAAATGCGTTTTCATCGAATACAAGTAAAATGCAGCTCCGCTAGATTGCTGTCTCATGATTGACAAATGAATGGAGAAGTAAAGGGATCATTGGAATGTTCAACTGAGTGTCACAGTGAAAATAGTTAATTCATGAGAACACGAATGAATGACACGACACAGCAATATCACTGACTAACAGTAACCATTATTCGCAATGATTCTGATGTCCTTCATCCAGGAAGCTCAAGGCAGCCTATGTGAGCAAGTTTCTGGGTCAGAGTGTACATGTCCTCATGAGCGGATCTGACATTGACCACTTCTTACTTTTTCCATCTTTCACCTGCCTCGGCAAACGTCACGCGCCATGGCATCCTGTTTGGTGACATGCACAACGAACGCATCTTACGGATGTTCATCCCTTAATCCAGGGGACAACCGCGATATCCTAAAACCCTACGCCTAACCTCAGGATTGCTCGACCGGTTACCCCACCAGATTCGTGCAGTGCTGCGTACACAGCGGTGTTCAGATACCGACAGCCTATCTTCATCCTGTTTTCTTAATGGCCAACTCTCTGCACCGCATAACAGCAATGACTGAAATACTGCAGCCTATACTCGACCGTTCACGATTAGTCGGCTGTCGCGGCAGCGCCATAGATGTCTCAAGTTGGCAAATGCAAACGCGCCTTCTATATGCGAGCTGACATATCATCCGTGATGCGTCTACCGGGTGAGATGTAGCTACCCAAATATCAAAACGCATCTACTTGATCTATAACATCCCCAGTTAGAGTGAGGCTGGGGATGGATGAAACAAATCTTGCAGAAACATTCTACATTTTGAAGGTGCAAAACGCATACCGAACATGCTTACACTAGCACTCGCATTATCCAGAAAAGCTTGCGAATTACCTGGATCTCCACTTAACAGAACAATGTCATGTGCATACTCCAGATCAGACAGTCCGCCACCTGGGAGTAAATTGATACCGCTATCCTCGCACGAGGATAGGGCTGGTTTGAGAATAAAATATATGACAAAGTGAAACAGAATGATGTGAATCGGTGATCAAACCGATTTACAAGAAGGGCGACAGGTTTTCTTGTGAAAACCACAGAGGAATTAGGTTAATTAACATCGTCTCTAAACTTCTCGCTAGGATCACACTCCGTCGATTGTCTGCTGCTCGTGAAGAGTGCACACGTGAGAACCAGGCTGGTTTTAGACCCGGTCGAGGTTGTATCGACCACATCTTTACTCTTCGTCAAATCCTAGAACACAGACACTTTTCGTAGACCCACCATTTCCATCTTCCTCGACCTGAAAGCGGCTTTCGACTCAGTCGACCGCTCTAAACTCTGGCGCTGTCTTTTTCTGAAAGGTGTGCCCGAGAAGTTTATTTCAATATTTCAATCCCTCCATAATAATAGCCGAAGCCGAGTCCGAGCTTACGGCCTTTTTTCACCCGAGTTCACCACGAAAAGTGGTGTTCGACAGGGTTGCCCTCTCTCTCTATTTCTATTTAACTTTGTTATAGATCTGAACATGGAAACAGCCCCATTCTCGTGCGAGGATAGTGGCATCGATTTACTCCCAGATGGCAGACTGTCTGATCTGGAGTATACACATGACATTGTGCTACTAAGTGAAGATTCAGGCAAGTTGCAAGCTTTTCTGGATAGTTTGAGTGCTAGTGTAGCGATGTTCGGCATGCGCTTTGCACCTTCAAAGTGTAAAATGCAGCTCCAAGATTGGGTTGGCCCAGTCCCCAACCTCACCCTGACCGGGGAAGTTGTAGAGATAGTAGATAAGTTTTTCTACCTGGGCAGCTATATCTCACCCGGTGGACGCATCACAGATGAAGTGTCGGCGCGCGTACAGACGGCTCGGTTGGCATTTGCCAACTTGAGACATCTGTGGCACTGTCCTGACATCCGGTTGTCCGTGAAGGGTCGTGTATATGTTGCAGCAGTTCAGCCAGTTCTGCTTTACGGCGCAGAGACTTGGCCATTACGGGCACAGGATAAAAATAGACTGTCGGTGTTCGAACGCCGCTGTCTACGTCGCATTGCACGAGTCTGGTGGAGAAACCGGACGAGCAATGCTGAGGTTAGACGTAGAGTTTTAGGCAGTCGCGGTCGTCCACTGGATCAGGTAGTCGACCTCCATAGATTACGCTGTTGGGACATGTTTTACGCATGTCACCAGATAGGTTACCACGGCGAGCGTGCTTGGCGAGGCAGGTAGCGGTTGGAAAAAAACCAAGGGCGGTCAAGCTAAGACCTGGCATGAGGGTATGAAAACCCTAACCAGGAGACTGGGTCACATAGGTCCTGTTAGGCTCCCTGGCTGGGGACCCCGAGATCATTGTCACCGGTGGTTAGAGACACTGAGCGATATGGCTGGGTGTCGCAAACAGTGGCGCTCATGCATCTACTCATTATTCTTGTAATTTCAGTCCATGAAAATGTGCTACCTTTCACTTAAATCTGCTCTGGACATTCTAATCATCATTCTGCTATTTTATCCAAATGGGTAACCAAAACCGGCGCACGAAAGTGCATGGTTAATGGTTGTAAGAACTGAACTGAACTAAATAAAAATGGAATGGCAGAGAGGGCAACCCTGACGAACACCACTTTCCGTGGTGAATTCGGTGGGAAAGTGTCGTGTGCCCGAACTCCGCTTTGGCTATGAGTATAGAGAGATTGAAATATTGAAATAAACCGTTCAGAAAGAGGCAGCGCCAGAGTATCAGGCGGTCGACCCAGTCGAAGGCTGCTTTTAGATTGAGGAAGACAGAGGTGGTAGGTCAACGAAAGAAGTGCATGTGCTCTAAAATGTAGTCTATGCAACCTCAACCGGTTGTAACACCAGCCTGGTTCTCATGCGTGCACCGTTCTGTGCGGCAGACAATCGACGGAGTATAATACCGGCGAGAGATTCCGAGACGATATTGATTAACCTAATTCCTCTGTAGCTTTCACAAGAGGATCTGTGACCTTTATTCTAAATCTCCCCTCCCCAAACAACCCTCGCGATCTGTTAACTCGTTGAGACCAACGACTTGCCACATGATCAGAGTAAGATTATTCATAGGCGCAGAGCAAATTAGCGTGGATAAGGTCACATTCGGCATGGAGTTTGCTTTGGGTGATAGTTATGCTGTTTATGTAATGCTGCCTATTGCCTTGGTTATCATTTGAGAGTGAGAGCGAGGTTTTGGTAATCTGTAGCTTTCATTGTTTGTTCAGTTGTAGGTTGACTCAATTTTTAAAAAGGATTGAATTAGTCTACCCAGATCACGGTGAGACGGATTATTCCTACAATCACGCAACTTTTCACCACCTGCCTTCGACTTTTCATCTCAGTCAGTTTTTCATTTTCTTTGATGTTGATCATTTGTTGGTAGAAAAGTAAAATTTAATTCTCTGGCTTGTGTGTTACTTTATGAGATTGAAAATTTGACACTCAATTATGAAAAAAAGTAAAATTGTAGCAGCATTGTGCCAACTTCGTCATTGTCTCCCCCTCATACATTTTCCGATTGTGATCAGATGAGAATCACGTCTACGGAACTCTGTTTCGTCACAGCACATGTTATGATGTGCTTCCGGACAGTGGCAAGTTGGTCGTGTTGGATTCCAAATTGGGGGTAAGGTTTCGTTTCCTACGCTTCATTTCCGATGGGACGCATTTTCCGAAGACATGAACTGAACTTGCAAATGCTTTCTCTCTCTCTCTCTCTCTCTCCATATATCAGGTTGTTCGCGCCATTCGCGCCCTTCTGGAAAACGGGGTGCAGGCTGCACCGATATGGCATGCTGCCACTCAACGCGTTACCGGCTTGTTCTCGCAAGATTTCGCGCTACATCTACTTTCCTCATTGTATCATTATGGCTCAGTCACTGAAATGAATGACCAGGCGTCCAGCAGTCCCACGGTGTTCAGCGACTCCAACCAAGAACCATATCAAGCGGCTACTGATCCTACTTCACAGTCGAACAGTATAGCTCACGGATTGCGAATCTGGGGATCGAAGCGGCTCAGCGATGTGCTTCGTAAGTGGTATGATTCTGCTGTTGCGTGACTGTGCTCGCTCCGGTTTAAAAAAGGGGTGTCTGTGCGCCACAAACAATTCCTCATAGCTCATTTCATCAACACCAACATGATCAGATTAGGTTTACATCTCCGTTTCTTTTGGGTTGATCCTGCCAGCAATTTGGATTCTGATGCGTTGTTTGACTATTCGAATTGTTAAAGGATTATACGCCAGATGTAGTTCTGTCTGCTATAATCCTGACGGAGATTGTTTTGCCTGTGAGAATGAGAGTGCAAGTAAAATGTGGTTTGCCACAATTGTAACTCTCCACTTCGGTGCTGACTTGGGGAAGTCCCCATAAAGGTTATCATAAAACGATATGATCGGATAGTGTAACAACGTTTCCACATTGGTAGCAGTAGTCCATTGCGAATACGCTCGATGATTGGATTAGTGAAACACTTGGCACCGCAATAAACCGATTCTAGGAAGGATACAGAACCTTGGTAATCAGGTCGGAACTTGATTGTCTGTCTGCGTTTTTGTAATTTATGTATATCCGTTCACTTGATTTTTTTGCTTCATCGTTTATTAGCAGCACAGTCAAATGACCAATAAATTGCGGGAGAGAAGCAGGGGAGAAAACGGGATCCCACTATTTATTCACCTTGATTTAGCTCTTCTAGCTGATACGTTGCAGGTGAACAGTGGGTCTGCATAAATTTAGAGTTGTTGTCCTCTCACCAAACAGGTTATTTTAAGAAACCAAATACTAACAATGTAAGAAGAGATTAGCGTCGATTTGTGTCAGTTGTATTATCTGTGTGGCGATCTTCCTGGTATATGCTGATCTTTGTGTGCGTGCCCCACATTGAATTAGAAAACTCTAATGGGCAATCGGATATTGATTGATTGGTAATTTTTGCTCGTTGGACCTGAACAGATTGAACAAGAGCACGTTGAACTAATGCATTGTGTACGGGTTTCGTTTCTTCGTATGGGTCTCCAATGAGACAATCTAGCATATGATCAGAGGTTTTCACGGTGTTTAGTGGAGGATTCGGACCCGGAGGCTGCAGATTGATATGCTTTGAATCCATCTGCACCTCCACAAGTCAACGAGGTACACGCGATCTCTTATCAAATCGAAGAATTACTGATCATGTCTACAAGCTGTACAAGCTAGATGAGAACGTGTACGGTGGATTGGGCCTAGTTGGGGGATAAATTTTTATATTTCCACACACCTCAATTCAGATTGTGTGCCAAACAAACCGCGTTACAATGATCTTACTTGAGGGCACGATACTGCCAGATTGCCCAGCCAAGGCAGGTGAACTTTCTTAGAGAATTCTTAACCGGAGCCGTCGGGTAGCCAAAGTCTGACTCACAACGGAGCGGGCTGGTGTGACAACCGCAACGCACTGGGGGCCGGTGTCCAGTTTATCGGATTATACGCCCTTCTGACGGGGTGATCAGTCGCATCCCGAGGCAACCACTCCCGACTATGTTAAGACATTCGGAGGTCTATTTAGGGACGGACAAAGAATGCGAACCTTTGTGGTCAAGTTACAGGGTACACAATCTAACTTCACACGTACCTTTTCAAGTATTCTGGTTTGATAACAAATGAATATAAGAACACCAACGCTGTCATCTGATATCGGTTTCAAAAATTATTTGCGGCTCCATTTGTTGATGGAGGTGTTTCGTGCTACGAATCATCCTGCATAGACTGATTTGCGTTCGATCAGACTGCTTTGAGGCACTTTCTTCATAAAGTAATTCCTCGCGTACCTCCCACATACCACCCGAACTTACTAGGTTTAGTCTCTGGGCTACTCACTTGAGTGATAATTAGGTGAATGTTAGTTCTGGTATGCAACACTGAGTGTATGATATTCTGCTGGTTGATTTGTCGTGGTACTCGGCTGAGTTTACATGTGAGGAAGGTTTGTTATCATTGCTCAATTAATGGAAAAGAGTTATGAACCTCCCATCATCTCCAACGGTTTGCCTTGTGCCCATTGTTACAGTTTGGAGAACCAGCCGGTGCATTGTTGAAGTCTGATCCGTTTCAGGTATGGGGCGTTGAGGTAATACGCTCCTAAAGCTGATCTGAATCATTCTGGTAACGTTTGGTTTCCTATAATTGTGCCGATCGTAGCTACGTCAAATAAGCGTTTGTTTCGGCTTTTTATTCGATTCATTTTCGTGCGATGTTCACTTTCAGCTTAGATTTTTTCCTGTCTTCCAATCCGGAGATAGAGCTAATCTATCACGCTTCGCTCGATCACTGAATGTATCCCGTTGTCCATTTGACACTTTTCTCGGCTCTCCTTTCTTGCCTATCTTCCTTCCCATCATCTCCGGTATCCTCCCATAGGTCTTTTCTACCCACCAGAACATCACAACTCGTCGCCAGAATTCGCGGATTCCGCTCTGATTGTTCCTCCTCAAATGGGTTTGCAAAAAGCATTGTGTCGTCTAGTCCACAAATCCCACTCGCATCGAATTCATTCACGTCACCGATCCAAATCCGAATCCAGTGATCTTACTCAAAACAGCCTCTTTCGCTCTGATTCTGGAAAGGAACAACATCGTTTGCGAAGTAAGCCTGTCCGCCAGAATTCTATGGACCTTTTCGATTGGGAATTCCCTGAGGTATCCTCAGTCCCGAATCCTGGACTGCAGAGTATTCAAGATGGCAGTACGAGCTCGATCTCTGAGCGTCAGCGTCACTCTTCCGACCCGCATGGGGGCAATGGTAATTTACAATCGGGCCCACCGTCAACTGGGCCCTCCGCCTCACTTCAAACAGGCCCCGCTGGATCACATTCTGTGTCCTATTCACCCACACACCTGATTGTAATGAATCCAGACTGTGGGAATGTTCTTGGATTGCTTGGAGTCGATCGGTTGTTAGCGTACTTACGCCT
>UZAN01040856.1:24274-34640 GCA_900618425.1 Echinostoma caproni | reverse complement strand
CAGGGCGCCATTTTTTTCTCCTGTACATAAACCACTTGTCTGTCCCCACCAACTTTATTGCCCGTAAGTATGCCGACGATGTGCTGATTGGGTGCCCCTCCAATACTGATGCTCCTTTCCATCAACTTCAAAGCAGTCTGAATGAAGTTTTTAGTTGGTCTTGACCCCGATCACTGTTGTTTAATGTTTCCAAATGTATCGACGTTTCCTTCAGTCTTAAATCTGGCTCTCGCTATCCAACTACCTTTAATAATTTACTGGATCTGGTAGTTAATAGTCACGGCATTCCCAGAGCTGACTCTGTTAAATATCTCGGAGGTTTTTTATCCCACAACCTCTCTTGGACCTTACATGTAGAGAACGTTTACAACAAGGTTCGTAAACTCTCTTTTTATGCTTTCAGGCTTGAGAAGTTTGCTGTTCCCCCAAACGTAATTTTAAAATTCGTGGTAGCATGCACCCTCCAGTTTTGGCTCTACTGTTCCCCTGTATTTTTTTCCCGGCCTAAAAGAAAAAGATTACACTCCTTGATGTAGCGGCATAACCAGAGAGTTCTGGTTGATGTTATTGTGTGCAAACATGGACGCATGTGAAAGTATAGCTGACCGAATCTTGAATAACGAAGATCACTGCTTACACAAAGAACTTACTAAATTCATGTCAAACCCCCATACCTGCTCTCGTTATAGGCTGCTTCCCGCACATACCGTCGTATACAGAGACAGCATCCTCTCTTTTCTCGCTCGCTTTCTAGTAAATTGGCACCTATTTTAACAGGTTTGGTTGAACACCTCATGAGTTAGTTTATTTATTCATTTTTTTATCCGTCACTATCGTCTTCCTGCGTTCAGTGTTCTCTCGTTTTTTTTAAATATTTTTTAAATTATAATATTCGCACTCGGAGACAATTCACCTCAGCTCCACTGTATTATCGTAAAAAATCGCTGAAAATTCACCCTACGGGTGCATAAAGCTTACTTTGACTTGACTTGACTTGAAGTGACCGAAAGCCACATGAGAACTTAGCTTTATTTGGAAGTTGTTGTTCTTTGTCATGCCCTGTAAAACATGTTTTCATTGATGTAGTTTCCCTCGAAACCGGCTTTGTTCATCGTTCAATTTGTCTCAGTCCAAAGTCTATCCCGTTCGCTGGTTTGGTCATCAAAGCGTAACATCCTTTTTGTCTAAAGAAATCGATCACGAACCATAGTTTTTCGAAACCGATCGATTCTAGATAAATTCTACAAAAGAAGCCTTCAGCATCCCGCCCCCCAAGAACCTAGAATCTGACAAATATCCCCAGTTCTTCATGCCTTTCGCGTAACGCTAAATGATTTTCATGGTAACTTTTATTTAAGCAGTGCTGGGGTATTCAAATATCAGTCCTGAATCTCTCTTCAGTTCTGACATTTAGAAATCGTCATCAATACGTTCATGAAGCTCGTAAGAACTCCATTTTACATTATGTACCACTTTCCAAATATATATCATCTTAGTAATCTGATGAGTTTAGTGACGTTCTAGTCAATTCAAATCCCCCTCAATCGTTTCTGGTCACCACTGGGTAGCTGTAAATCTTTGAATGACAGTAGTGCATTTATACAACGATCCTGGGGGATGAACACTATCCAAGCTGTCCGAATAGCATCTCGAGATGTCTAAATGTTATTTCAAGTAGTCTGAGAATCATTCCCAGTTGTCCAAGTATCATTCCAAATTCCTGATTATCATTTCAGGCTGTCTCGTTGACCTCAGCGGTGATGGTATTCTCATGTATTTTTCAAGCCTCCCAGCCTTTTCTGGATGATTATCATGCAGGTTAGATTACTCAACCCCCCTTCGAAGTGCGAGAGAGAAAGAGATTGTGGGATAGTTCACGATCACACGCCCTAATTCCCATGACATAAGTGTTTACCTTGTCTGCTTTGAACAAGTCATCCTTTTCGTTGTTGTTTCCCTTTTTACATGCGGCGTCGCTTTTTTCCGTTCGACCACCTATTCAATACTGGACAGCATTGCAAATTTCATCAAGATTGTATCTGTTATTCTCATGAACCGGTGGCCACCGTGCTTGATCGCATGTTCCGATTGAAAGTACGTTTAAGCTCATTCCCATAATTGAAATGGATTTTCGAATGCTTATCGGTTATCATTTTTCTTTGACTAATTTGTTTTTCTTTGTCCAGTATTATATGGGCTTTTACGGCAAAATCATTTTCTGATCGATTAAAATGATGGCATTTGTCAATAGTCTTTGTCGAAGGGAGAAACGTTCCGTAGTTGCTATCATTTCCGATGAATGACTGTGTGTGATATTCTATTCTATGAACCCCAAACAGCTGAGTGTCTGCTCTTGTTCCCGAGTGGCAGTCGACATATGTAGTGACGAATTTTAGATAACCCCAATTACTGGTTCAAGAAATACGAAACGAAACGTCAGCTGCTTATCATTATCGGTGATTCAATTGTTGCTATTATAATCTGTTAATCATCCTACTGGTTTGCTTGCACGATGTTCCGGCAACTGAATAAGTAAGATGATACGATAGAATTTAAGTTAAATATAGGTATCGAATCCCCCTTTCCCGTTTCTCCGCAAGCGTTCGTTTCTGCATTCTTCGACGAAACCTAATCAGATCGGAAAGACCAAATACACGATATGTGACTTAATTTTAAAACCAATATAGTCTGTTTTTTATTACACATACATACGGTAAAAGGGGTAAGCCCCATAATCCAAGGATTTACTGTAAATGGTATAGTAAAGGGAACATTCAGGTTGCCCCTGGTTTGCTCGTTCTGCGTTTAACGATCTAAGTTGGACGGTGGTGTTGGCGCAGTCACTTTGTGACCATGGGATTCCCCCCCCCATCTGTTGTTCAACATACCAAGGTGGGTCATAAGAAACCGAAAAAGGATGTGCTTTACAGGAGGCATTTCGTATCGTTTGTGAGTGAGAGGATGAAATAGGCAGATGAGAAAGAGGTTTTTCCAAATGGGTACCTGAGACTTTTGGGTACAACATCACTGTTGCTCACACGGACAAAGGGGTTTTTCCTTTGGAACTCTTGACTCAAAAATGTAAGCTACTCGGCGACGGGGCGTAGATCCAGCGCGGGAGCGTGACGGAAGCACCCTTATGGTAGCTTCTAGATATCTTTCCTGGAAAGATTTTGGGTTTCGGTTCAGTTTGTTATTCACTGATGCCTTGGTTGGCTGCTATTCGAACTCGACCCGTAGTTTATTGGGTCGAACGAGACAGACGGCACATGGACGGTACTGCACTTTAATTACTGGAGGCTGTTTAGCTGCGACGGACGAAAGCTGTCCACTGAAGTGCGAAAATTTCCCTTACTGTCGNGTCGGGATCAAGACTCCGATTCTCTCTCCTATATCCATCTAGCGGACTTCTTTTGGCTGCGACGAATAAACATCGACGCTTCATCCGGTAGTTGTCAACCCGTACTGCAACATCCAGACGTACAGCGCAAAGTCAGGTGCTAACCGGGAACCAGTTGGGAAGCGAGCACTCAGCCTTGACACTTAGCGTGATCCCGACACCAGCAACCGCGAGCTTCGGATGGCGAATCGCTCGCTTCACGGAGAATGAAGCTAGAGGATAAGTTCGGATCTGGAGATCGCAAGGAGATGATTGAAATAGGGTCTTGTGTGCATGTTTCGGAGACACAGCATACATCTAAATTTAGTTTAAAGGGTTCTAGCTAAGGCAGCTTGTTGACCAATCTGATAGATTGTGCGGACACGGAATGCGGTTAAGTGAAAAGGGGATTTTGGTTTCAAAAATCTGATATCTTCTGGTTGCTTAACGTTACTAGTTAAACGTTGTGTGATAACCCATGGGTGACGCAAACAGGATGCATCTGAGATTTGGGATGGAGAAGAGGAATTAGACGGATGGGTGTGGGAATGTATGCAGGAGAACAAAATTGGCTTCAGGGTAAAGTATAACAAAAGGTTAGTGGACTGGAAAAATTGATGTAAATATGCAATATTATTGTTCCAGCCGCGAATATCAGTGCGTGGGATCGTCGAGCAAGAGTGTGCATGTGTAGTATTCCTAGTGAGATGAGAAGTGACCGGCAAACGGGCCGTCGGATGTTATCACTGACTGGGGCGACCACAGAACCGTATTCCATCACCTGCTGATTACAGCAGGAAACGCGATGAAAAACGTGGTGACAAAGCATGGAGCCTCCATTATGTTGTACTTCTATGTCGAACGTTTCTCAAAACCAGAAAGGTTTGTCAATTCGCTAATTGAATGTAACGACTGACGGAACGCCGACGATTGGGATTCATCGTCATACTCGAGCATCCCACCTGCGTCCGGTGGCCGTCGTTCACTTTGTTTACATACCTCAACTTACTTCGAATGGTGTCTGCCCGATGCCATGCAGAAAACCAACAGACTTCGCGGACAAAATAACTATGTGCCATCACACGGGATTCAGTTGGTATGGAGTCGCCAATCTATGCCAGTTGGAGAAACTCCAAACGCTTTAGTCGGCAATGTAATAAACTATATGGATATGACAACCCAAGTTTTCTTCCTCCAAAAGTAAGGATGGAATAATACAGATTAATTCCTTTGATAACACATACTTCATATCGAAGTTTGAAGAAGGTCAGAACATCGAAATGAATGTTAAAAAGAGCGTTCGTTGAACTACGAAAAAGTCACTGCTCTCACCGCTTAGGAAAGAAGAAGGGTTACGGTGTAAGTTGTAACTTCTAATCCCGTCATCACCATATACTTTATTCGTTTCTGTGATTCAGCAGGTACCCTTATGTTAAATACTGACCTCTTCCTAAAAATTGACAAAAAGAGAGTTTCTATCAATGCTCCGGAACAGAATATTGGTTCCATACAATTTTAAATAGTAAATACAGAACTAGAGCATAGAGGGGGATTCTGTTTCATCACCCCGCTTTCCATCCCATTTTCCTACTCTTATTAGCGCTGACAATACAGCTTCGTTCTATAACTTGTTATGTCGTACCGTACTATGTATTTGTATAACTTTTGCAAGCTGAGATATGCTTATATTTCAGTTAAAAATTGTACATTGGTCGTCACACCGGAGAAAATATGGAAGTATAATTAAATTCAATAGAGTGCCGTGTAAAGAAATGTCTCTAAAGTTTGATTCATTCAATTAAAGGTTGACCTAATACATTTATAACTCCTTCCTTGTTGGTTAAGATGCGAGCCAGATACAGTACAGTACAGTGGAGTTTTTGTAAATGTTTTTTCGGGATGGTAGGCACCGATTAGAGAAACTAGTGATCGAGTGGGAGCGACAAGAAGATAAGTCAAAATGCAAAGGATGAGTGGGGTCGTTTAGAATATTATTGGCAAAGGCCATATAAGACTTCATATGACCATTAATAAGTGAATAATGACTCGGCAGAAATTAGGGATTCACGGCTTGTTGTCATCAATTCACGACTGATAATTTTAAAATCTTTTTTTAATAGACCGGGAAAGACTACGGGGGAGCAATAGAGTAAAATAGGGAGAACGCATTGATTAACAAAAGAGAACGAAACTCTTTGGGGAGTGCCAAGTAATCCTAGCTTCTGAAGCTGAAACGAGAAGCGCCGAAGTTTTCTCATACAGTTCTGAATGTCTGTCAACCACCGAAGATTATTATTGATAGTACCACCGAGATATTTGATTGAGAACACTCCAGATAATGGGTTACAAATAGGGGTTACAGAGTCCAACGGGAATGTAAAGCGGGAAGAACTAAAAATGCACTCTAAGCACTTAGATCTGTTTAGATTAAGACCAGAATGGTTTGAAAACTGTCCGATTCGGGACAGATTTTCAGTGAAGGAGGAAAATTCCGAAGAAGAAGCGGTTTGACATAAACCGACATATTCAGCATACTTCCGGATATGAGCAGAGTGTGGAACTGAAAGATCACTAAGGAAAGCAGGGAAAAGATGCGGTCTGTCTGATCAGGTGTAATTTTGTTGGGGAATACGGAAATGAAAATTTGCGGGAAAATGACGTTGGCCCATATTTTTGTCGGGCACTGTACTTAGAGCCTGTGAAATCTGAGCAGTGCGGGGAACAACTGCTTACACGACACTTGGCATTGCAACTCGTGCGCACTCGGTGACCCTTACAAGAGGGTGTGGTCCAGACTCTCGAACAAGCAAACTTCTGAGTTCTGAGATACGATCCGAACTTGAACCAATGTGTGGCTGTGGTCTAGTGGTGTTATTCAGCGTCCAACCATGATGGATGTTATGTGTCCGAACCCCACCATCGTCGTTTATTCTTCCTGTATCTAACATAAAACAGCATTTTTCCCCCTTCTTCTTTCCCGTAAGTTTTTGTTTCCAAAATACTATGTTCCATAAAAACCAAATGCAAATGAAAAGAAATCATGGGCTGATTCTTTTATCATGATTTGCTCGGTACATAGTCTGCACTCCAACAAGTGTAAAATATACCATAATAATAACAATAATATTAAAACAACAATTCATACCGTTGATTGTACTCAACAAGGTTTCAGTGCTTTTACCTCTACTTTTTTATCTTTACTAGTCTCGGACAAAATTTCGCTCTCCTTTTATGCTAGCATCATCCTTTATGCTGTCTGGATTGTGCATGCTCAGTGTGCACAGGTTTTAGATTAGTGAAACTGAATACCAATCTTCTGAGAGTTGCTCTAGAATACAGCAGTACATTTTGGTGGCAGCATCTATTCGATCGGTCGTCCTGACTCATTCATTACTAATTATGCGTGTCAGAGGATATGTATCTTGTAGGTTGGCTGCACAAGCCCAAGTATTCGGAGAAAAAAATTTCTACTAGGTTACTAGCTACCTACTTGTTCCTTGTCACAGGTGGTAGCTGAGGGTGATCGACGTTAATTTATAATATTAGCTTCCATTCGTATGTGCACACCCCTTTTCTAGCTCAGACTCTGAATCGTACGGCAAACTGAGATTATGTACCACCTGCACTTCTGGTTGAGGGGTTAACATTTGAACATTTTCGCATACTGCGCTTTGTATCCTTCGACAGAACCAACTGATGATGAATTCGTACAACACTTTTCTTTGTGATTGATACGGACTGGGATCTGTTCATCTCTTTTGGCCGAGTAGAATTGCTTTTTCCCACACTGCCGAATTAAAGTCCTCGGCATAGAGAATCGTCAAGATCGGATGTCAAACTGAAACTCAGTGAAGGCTATTAGACCAAGTCCGCACACCTGGAGGGCGGAGAGGGGCGTTTTTTTTCGACGCGTAGACTGACGGACTGCTCAGTCGGAATGGTTTTGCACACATGAATCGGAATGGGGAGTGTAGTTATTTTGTTCTTTGCCCTTCGTGGATTCAAACGGAAGCATTCATAATAGCGGAAGTCGTTGGAAAAAATTGTTTGTCGAAAATCTTTTAACTTGGGTACTCATTCGATGCTTCACGTATTTCATAAAGCACTTTTCATAGCACTTGATGACTAAAATTTTATAAACTTGTCTGATAGCCCACAGTTACTTTTGAATTTTGTTTGACAATCAACTTTGTTGAGCCAATCGAAGTTTTAGTTCTAATAAGCCCGTCGAAATGTTTGAGTGTAGCATGTCGACAGCTGCGTCTATCGCGTCCATTCAGTGCAACCTTGACTACTATACTAATTGTTGTATTCTTTCTTTTTACTTAGGTCACTTGCCTCGTATTGTTCGATGTCTCTGCTCATTCCTCATGGGCATCACCACATCTAGTCGGAATGGTTACGGCTAAAGATTTATTACAAGCCATCGTGACCACTGAACCACACAACCGTCACCGCCATCGTTCGCACCTGTACACTCGCCAGCACTGCCAACACAATGCGACTCCTCAGTCTGTTGATGCACAATCAACTCAGTCCACGGAACCCATGCTAGTGGACGAAGTGAACGATGATGATGTATCAAATGACGAGGTCAGAGGTGACACCGATCCTTCGGATGTGTCCGACCCGTGTGCTCATGCCCTGGGCCTGACGCACAGCCAGCACGTCCGATTGCAACAAACACACTCTAATTCGTTGCTGGGTCTTTCACATCCCAATTCATCCTCCCATTCCTCCTCCTCCCTATCATCCGGGAGCACATTCTCAGCCGGATGTAGTTCAGCGTCTGAGTTTGAGGAGTGTGAGGAAGATCGAAATCCGGAACAAGATGCGGGTGAACCCAATCTGAACGACACCAGACATTTGAGCTTGGATAAAAACATGTCCGGTTCGGAGGATCCTGCCCGATCGAGCACCCATTCTCATGCTCAACCGCATCAATATCATCATCGTGTCTCGTCTGCCTCATCGGACTGTTGTTCATGTGCGTGTCATCAATCTGGTTCCGCACCGATAGCCCAGCTTCGACCAACAAACCACTGGGATGGAACCGGCACTGTACCCTACTCGATACAATCACATCCCGTGTGAGTCTTTTGTTCTTCTCTCCTTCAAACACATTGAATTCCTAAGATCATCGGTCCCGTTTGCTTATCATTTCGGCTAACACCAACGATCATTTTCCTTAGACCTATAGATATTTGGCAGCCCCAAGACTGATTGGTTTGATATTTCCCCTCACGTTACAATATAGAAAGAATGAAGTTTGTAGTCATGACGGATTGCTAACAGTAGCTTGATAACATTTACAAATTCGTCTGTTTTCACTCGTAGGATCTGACATTTGGAGAGGTGCAATGAGTTCATTAAAATCAGCCTGCTGTTTTGGATGTGTTTTCCCTCGTCGATTAATTATTCCGGTTGAAATACACTCTGCTGTTTGACCTTGTCTACTCAAATGTGATATCAGTGGACGTAGTTCACAGGACTGTTTCGCTGGGTTCGATACTGTTCTGTATGCTGTCACCATCTGAATACATTGGAATGACTGTTAGCATAATCTGCAGGAATATCGTTAACGAAACCTAATTATATATCGATTCCCCCATCGAAGATTTCGCATGTACTTCTAATGCGGTTGTTTCGGGAACGATCCACATTCTTCCCGAACTCACCTCAAGCAAAGTGCCTGTCCCGTTTATCGATCAGTCTGTCATTGTTTCCTAACGTTTTTAGCCTACCCGACTTTTAACTCTCCGTCACTTGATGTAATGTCATCAAACATCTGATCACGAATATCTTGTCAGGTAAGAACTTCACAATGCAACTTGGCCTCCATTTATGATCTGACACCATGATACTGTTTCATTCACCCAGATCGTACTTTCTGTTTGATCCTCTCGCTGTCTACCATAATCGAATGGAGATTGATCGCTGATTGGTGTGTCTATGGAGTGCAACGCGCATGCACCCAACAATTTTCAGATAATGTGTTAAGATGCCACAGCGTGCTGAACAAGCGTTCTTTGAGTCAATATCCGTTTCTGCGTGTACAGTACACAACAGGTGCTGTATTTTATCCTCAATCCGTCGAATCAAGCTCGATTACGGTATTCCCGTTTTTTGACCTTGATCTCCTCTTTTGTCGCTCCTTATCGCTGAGTTTCCAAGTTGTCCTGTTCCCTACGCTGCACAGTCTCCTTCATCCTTTCCCCACCTCTCTTCTCACGCGCATGCTCACCCACATGGCTAGACTGCTCGCAATCACCTTGACAATGCAATGTGGATTGGTCTGTTGTCATAATTCAATCAATCTCCATGTGACCACATGTCCTTCCCGTGATATGAAAACAGACATGAGGTTTTATTCCCTGGGCATTTTGCAATATATCGTTTCCTTTATGGTCTTAGTAGCCGGCTTTTGTCCATTCTGTCGATGTACCCTGGATAAAGCAGCTGTTCTGGGACATGTCTACATTAGCTTGTTTCCACTGCACTGTGCATGTTGAAATTAGCTGTCCAAGGAAACTGTCCGTGTAACAAACTAAGAGCAGAACGATAGAACTAACCTCGGGGTTTTTATACTGAAAGCTTTAGAATTCCCCATTTCCGCCTCATTGGAACATCCTACCCCTGAGCTGTAAGTGACGAGTCGTGTTCCCGTTGTATCAAGCCGTTTCTACGGATGTAGTTCACTCATCTTTCCACTAAACCGATGCATGGTATCCACTGAAAAAGAAAACAGAGGTATGTTACCGGTAAAAACAGCAGTTAACCACAGTTCATTTAATCATAGTTAATGTGGATCTGGATGATGCAGCTGTTTCGCTCATTAGTATGTTCGTATTTAGTGTCCCATCCCAGAGCGAATTGCAGTCCACGGTTTAGTATTCGATGATATTAGCTCAGCCCTGCATAACTTGCATCAATCTATATTGCTTAGCTCCTTTGGGAGCTTTTCATTATTGTTATTATTATTATCAT
>UZAN01040855.1:58045-68722 GCA_900618425.1 Echinostoma caproni | reverse complement strand
TAATTTCTTCATTTGGAATGAAGTACGTATATCCATCTCGTAGAAAATTAGCTTTTCAATCAAATGTCCGATTACCCCATTGCAATGATAGCTGTTTTTCTCTCCCGACGAGCCTGACTCCTGATCACTTTCAGTTCTTCCCCTGGCTATTTATTCCCACAGAATCACCTGTCAGGAAAACCAAATCAAATCAACTCAAGTCAACAGTACAGTTTATTCATTCAGTGTGGACAGAATTTTCAGTAAAATAATGTTATCAGTTTCACTTTCGCATACGCGCTATTAAAATAAGTTTTACAGATGTGACAAATAGTTACTTAGATGATAGTGAATAGGACACGGAGAACACTTGAAAAATTGAAGAAAATTTCAGCATGAAAATTTACATTAGTCTGTGTATAAGTTCGTTTATTATTCATTCCCTAGAAACCAACAAACATGACAGGTAAGGTACAACGTAGGTGTAAAAAGCACTTGTGAGAATATATAAAGGTTTAAATTTATTGTGGGTGACAGAAGTTAAAATGGCGCTAGATAGGTCAGTGTGTAAAGGATGTGATGCATCTGACAAGAGAAAGTCACATAGGCGGTCACACGCACACTAGAATCAACCAGCTCCTCATAAGATACAGCTCCATATCTAGAAATGCTTTCTAGAGAGCGTCCAATCAATATGAAATCCGTAGACAGTAGACCGGGAAAGATAACAAAAGAGCAGTGCGACATAAAACGCATACGAAAATTCATTTAGATGACGAAGGCGTGAAATATAAAAGGTCAACTTTCTGAATTTAAGAAACGGCTGCCAACTGGTTTTCTCGGTACCGTTGTACAGACAAACAGCTTGAGTCGCATCCGAAAGTGAAAGGCGCCCATGCGATGATTCCTTGAAATATTTGAAAACAATAGTGCACCTGTGTTAACAGATACACAGAGGATACTGATTGAGTGGATGACTGGGGTTGTTGAGTACCTTATGGATGGAACTCTAACATGAAAATCAGACAATTTTGTGATTAGAGTATTTAAAGGAATAAGAGAAACACGGCTGATAATTGCCAAACCGCGACGAAGATTGATGAAATCCTTTTAAAGTAGTCTAGGGAAAATAACGGGCATACAACAAAGTATGACAAGAAAAATGCATTGACAAACAAAAGAACATTTAGTTTCATGCTTCACTCTAAACTGTCGTAGCTGGCGTANCGTAGAGGGATAAGAGACAGTCTACCAACACAGGCTGTCACATGAGAAGACCATCGTAGATTGCTATCTATGGTGACTCCTAGGTATTTGGTGGTAGGTGTTCTGGCGATGAATGTGGAGTTGATGACTGGGGGTTTTTAAGGAATACTGGGATTGCTTAAGACAAAAAATTCATTAGAAGCATTTAGAAGCATTCAACTGAAGACCGGATTGGTTCAAGCATAATAGCACTTGTAATAAACTGTCAGAAAATGATTCCATGTCAGACTNNNNAGCTTGGCATATGATCATATCATCAAGATATTTAAACGTCTTGTTTGACGGGATAGAAGGTAAGTTACTGATTGACGACTGTTAAAAATAAATATGGAGAAAGCACAGCACTCTGAAGGACTTCAGAATTATTCCCTAACGGTTTTGAAATAGTGCTGTTTGATACCTTCCTGTGAAATAGTCTTTCAATCACTACAATAAATTACTGGAGCAACTGAATTACTGTAACGTTCGAGAAAAAGAGATCATGGAACAGAATCAAAGGTGGAAGAATAACCGAGGAAGGCATTGAATGGATTTTTGGGATTCATCTAAAGATTTACAATTAAAGTGCACCAAAGGAGGGGGTGAAAATCAGAGTCGATTTACTTTTCTTATAGGCAAACATTCAAACCGGACTGAAAAAGGGTGAGAATAACGCGCTATACTAGTTTAGGTCCAGAGGAAGTGATGACGATAGGACGAAAGCGGTTAAATAAAATGCCACATGTCTGTCTGTTTTGCCTTTTTACCTTCCTATTTTACTTATTGAATATGCAAATGCACGGTCAACATTCAGGAAGAAGGCTCGCGGCCATACCAAGGCTGCCTGGGAAGATGGACAGCGATGCAGTGGTTCGAACTCGGGACCCACAGGTTATAGGTTGGTGGCCTAACCACTTGTCCACCACAGCATGATAAAGATTTAGGATAGAAAACAATGGTGAACGGTGTCCAGGAGTCCAAGAGTCCGGGATCGAACATGTGTAGATAGATTTATTAACAAGGGACACAAACATCTCTGTGAGTAAACCAGTGACATATCTAAGCATAGACGAAGATAAACCCTCGGGGCCAAATGCACTCGTGATTTTGTAGTTTAAAGAACATATTTGATCTCTTCATGGGTGGTGGAGTCTACAGTAGATAGGTAGTCTGTCGGGTATGGAGGCAAAAGATCAAGTAAAGGCTAAATGGATTCAACATTGAGGCTATCCATGTCAATAGTTTTGTTTGTTGACCGTCTGATCCCGTACCATAACCGTCTCCCGTCGCTGACCCTCAGAATTTTCTTTACGAATGAAGCATCAGAAGAGGCCAGAAGTTGATTATAACATATTTGAGTTCATATGAGGTAATTTAATAGTAGAATATTGAATGTTCTGTACAGAAACTAATGTTCTTTTCAGTCCTTGGCAGAGATTCGTTGTGTATGAAACACCGCTTTGGAGTATTTGATTAAACCTAAAATAAGAACGAGGAATCAGGATCGTGCGATTGAATTGGCGAAGATTCAAAGCGTTTTCATTCCGGAGTGCGACATAAAACGTTAAGAATGCAGAAAAAGACTTATGGGGTACGCATTAAACAAGAAAAACATAAAAAGCATTTCCCCTTGAATAAAACGTTATTCAGTTGCCTGATACGTGAAGTTATCAAAGAAATTTCGTTTGTTTGACCTTTAATTAAGAGATTCAGTACGAAGTAGTTACATGAACGTTGCACTTAGAAGTATACAGTTTGGTAGATCGGGATAAGAACACGCTATCAGCTTGATCGTCAGGTAATAATACACAATTTTACCCCGGAGAGGATTCTAACTGCGATCAGCAAACTGACTTCAAATGAACAAAGTCAAAGTGGGAAAGAATGTCGCTTTGAAGATTGTTTAGTATTATGGTTGGACTGGGTGGCTAGATTTCACTGGCAATGGGAACTGTGTATGAATTTCCGCTTTGAGTGAAACCTTCATTCCTCGGAGTTGTTATAGTCTATACCTTTGCAATTCAATTTGCCCCAATATCATTTCAAGATGTTTGAGCGTCATTTCATATTGTCGCGTTGACCTCATTGGCGCTGACAAGCTAAGATATTCAAAGTGAGTTTTAGTGGCTCCTACAGCTGGGTTCGTGTTATGACAATCGCGGTTTGTCTAACGCTGATTTGCATTTGTGGACAAAGTGTTCTGATCTCTTAATACTTACTAGGTTATTGAACACTTTCACAGTTTCTGATTGGTGGTGGCTTTGGTGATCACTATTTTAAGAACGATCTCGGTCGTGTTCCCATCGTGAACCTGGATAGAGAAATGGGACAATGGCAATACGATTATTCGAAGCCAGTTTGCATTTACTACTTGTGAATGTCATACGTTAACCTTAATTTACACGGTTTACTTTGTATTGTGGAAGTGTTTAAGTGAGACTATATGATTTCAGATTATGGAATTCAGAGACCATATTCAGAAAAGTGCATTTTTGAAGACATTCCAAATTTTGAACTTCTATTTTCTTATAAAATTCCATTACTGTTATGAAATTTATGGCATATTTCGGTATCCCTCGTTCAGTTAATTTATTGCAGTTGATTTGGTAGCCATATCTCATTCCGTTCCGGATATATGGCCATAATGGAAAGTTGGATTGTTCAGTACTTGATGGTGCTTGTTCTGTGGTGTAACCTGAAAGTCTGGAACAAACGATCTGAATCTGGTCAACACTGATCATGATCGATTGTTGTCCCAAGTGCAACCGCTTGAGGTGTAGCTCAGGAATTCCATTGCAGAATCATGCTACGGAGGTAAACAATGACTCAAGCGTTGATCATGCATGATTCACTGGTATCAGCGGAGGGGGACAAACACACACAGATGCGTACGCCTCCTTGTAAGATAAACAATCAATATGTAAGTCGTAGTAATTGAGGCGTGTGACCAAGGCACGTTTCACAATCGTCCGTCTCCCCCCCCCCGCTCTTCGACGAGAGTTAAAGAAATCTGTGCTACCTGTTGGTCAACCAGATATCGCTGGGGTGATCCAGACTTCCGTGACCGCAATCCATGCACGACCAGGTACAGTTTTATCTCATCTAATCACCGTTCAGGAAGCTCGACCAATGGTACACCGGGCGAACATGACATCCGAGTTAGTACATATGATGCGTCGGTGCAAACGGTTACGTGATTGGAGGACGCTCGTTCAACCAATCATATTGTAGCGAGAAGGCCAGCTGGCTGGGAAAAACGTCTATTCATCCAATTCCAGAGCAGTGTATGCGTTCGATTATATACAGTCAATTTTCAACCGGGATGATTCATGCCTCTTTCTGTGGGTCATTCCTTGTTGGTTTTGGTCCGCACTTGGCACTTGCGTTGCCTGTTCTTCCGCGTGCCATTCCGACTAGTTTGACCTGATCGCGGCACGAGATGCGTTGATCGACAGCTCCGACGTTGTGGCATTCGGTGGGTATCTTTTACGTTGGCTGCAGATTGTCTGTCGGGCTGTAATTGTCGATTCGATCGTTCCGGGTTGCAGTCAACATTGTCTCGCGAGGCACCTCCCGCCGCTACGTAGGCGCGTCTGGTCGGATGAGCCCCATTCTTGATTCGGTAGCTAACCAGGACTCTCTTTGTACTGCCTTCCATCACAATATGGACTATTACATTCTATAAAACACGATCTAATTCCATCAATAAAGATAAGCACTTGCTGCTATTAATTCCTCGTGTATTCCATTGGTGTCCGCAGTTCGAGTAGGAGCCAATTCATTTCTCAGCAGTACATTACGGGTTCTCGTATTCTTACATTCAGTACTATGCTGATTACCTGATTACCTGATTAGCTTCTCAGCGCCCATGAGGTTAATACGAAATCTTGAGATGATGCTCAGACATCTTAAAATGATATTGGGACCGAGTGAAAAGGTACCCAAATTTCCTGCTTTTAAGAGGGGACAATGACCAAATCAGTAGCAGCAGATAAAAAGTAGACAGTAGCAAGTGTACTTCGACCACAGTTTCACTCCTCCCGAGAAATATTGAATTCCTATCGTCCCTTGTCCTCGCATATAAAAATCCTTATTGATATCGAGTTTTAACGAGCCACCATGTATCGAGCTGACCGAACACGATGGCTCCGTTCGGATTACCATTTGCCCTTACTTCCTTTCCGCAGGTCTGGATCATTTGTGTTCGCGAATTAAAAATCAGGTAAGTGTCCAGCAACATCATTGATTCCTCTGTTTTAATTGAGTTTTCAATTCCTTTTCTCGGGCGGTCGGGGTGTGTGTGTGGGGGGGGAGGGGGAGCAATTCTGTTGAACAAGAAGGAAATGGGGAATGTGTGATTGGATAGCGTCCTGAAGTTCGACGATTGATGATGATGAGTAAAAGGTCCGAATGTTTTGAAACGTAGCTCTGTCTATATTAAGTTTGACTGAGATAATTCTTGTTTATTTTTTAGTTCGTTGGTTAAATAAGACTAACTTTTAATACATCCTTCATCCGGCCTCAAGTTTCGATGCGCTTCTGATCTCTCAAGATATATGGTAAATGCCGATCTATCTAGCAGTGTTCAAAATATACTTTCTTACGCGTCGAGAGAAGCTGTTTTGCAATCTATCCGTTACCGTAGAAAAGAAGTACTTTAATTTTCATTCCATGGCGACCAACCACGAAAATTGTCTGGAATTACCTTTTGCTTGTTTTGTATTCCGAATGTAAGCAGTCAGAATCTACCATATTCACACAGTCGCGAACTGTTCGAATTGAAACACTAGGAACCGCCGAGGCAATTGTCATCCGTTTTGTTGGGACCAGAATTTCGTGCTAAAAAAAACGTTTTTCGGCAATCAAACTTCCCTGACCCAAAGTGAACAACGTCACGTGTGTGCGTTCTGATGATCCAAATCAGTTATCAACTCTTATGTAATCCGCCCTTTTCTGAACAAGATAACCACAGAGACAAACCTGTCCCTATTCCACCTCTTGGGTATGAGTAGTTAACCCCAACTGATTGACTCTATCACAATACCCTCCCGTTGTTTTCTTACATAAATGTGATTGCAATGGTTTGCGAAGGACCTCACCGCCGACATATATTCGCCTACGATCCGTGTTCTCATAGTCGCATACCTTCCCAGTTTCCTCACAGGTCCCAGTGAGGTATCCTGGTACAGTCATCATGAACGAGTTGATTTCTTGCGTACAGTGTGGTAAAAACGTCGGTTATAACAAAGGAGTTATTTGCTTTAGTTTTCTGTAGACTAAAATAAGGCTGTGCATTGTGAAACCTATTTTCCTGTGCCCCATAAGAACCAGTCTAGTTCATTTCGTTTGAATGGCGTGTAAGGACTGTGTCACAGAACGGAACCAACGGAAAACAATNTGTATTACAGGTCTCGGACTCATAGTGTAAACTCCTCCCTACCGAGGCGCAATTCTACCACTGCTACCGACCACGACGTAGTTTTGTGACTCGTCTTCTCCATCTATTTATTCGATTTTGGTGGTCAAATTCCTTCCGGTTATCGATCGTTTAACGTTTGATGCTCAGGCACCAACCTGGTCGATCTTATCCTCTTCTAACCGCGTGGAAGTCATGCAGCAAAATGGTCCAGTACGACAAGAATCCGATCTGAGTGGGACAGGTGTGCTTTTCTGTTGGATATTTTATGCTATTGTTCGTCTAAAGTATGTGTTACCCATAAGTCTATCCTTCTAGCTTGTCGAGGTTTGGATCGAGCAATCTATACATTTGCTTTGGCTGATACATATATCAACACATTTTTCCGTAAGTAATATTGAATTGATGGAACCAGAATGTTCATTTGTTGTGGCCATTTCCAAACTCCCATTTGGCTATTATTGTGAATGAGCACAAGGCACATTTACTTTGGTTTACATGTTCGCATTTCCTCCGTTATTTCGTCAGAACTGGAAAAAGATTAATTTGTAATTGTTTCATTAAGCAACTAAAACTGAAGTTTTTATTGTCGAGTTGTATAAAAGCAACACAGACAAGCCTAGGAACAAAACGTTTGTCTTTGTAATTTTTCTGAACCGTTGTGAGTAGAAAAGTAGAATTTATCTGGTAAACTAAATGTTTCTTTCTTTTCATTTTACTTCCTTTGATCAAATACACACAATCGTGCAAATTCCAAGAAAGGGGAAGCGGCCAATCAAAGGGCTGCCACACAACCAAACACAAATCACGCAACTCATTGGTTCACCACCACCACCGCCACCACCACCACCACCACCACCACCACCACCACCACCACCTTGTTCAAATAACTTATTTCCGCTCTTATGTCCCTTTGTTTTACGCGATGATATAAATGTGCGTTTACAGCTGAATGACAGCACGCGAAATTGATGGCCGAAATCAATTCTGCCCACATACATGTCTTGCCATGTGTTGATGAAAAAAACCGCATTTCATTTTTCTTCGGATCTGGTGAATTTAGAAAAGAAATGCAAATTATCTGACATAATTTCTAGGTTGGATTCCCACTGAAGCTAGTTTATATTTATGCATCACGATGTTTGGATTACAACACTTCAAAATTGCACATTCCTCCTGTTTGCGCATCTGTTAGGAAATTTCATCTGTAAAAAGTGACAACAGCAGTTTGTATTGAACGATTATTACCTGTGCCGCGCGGAACCATATTTGCCGCAAGAGAGGCAGTATGCGATATTACGAATGCACTACTACTACTAATAAGATGGTTTTTCGATCAACAAAGTCTTCTGTTCGGAATTTTTCATCGACACAACCGGAATCGTGTGCCCGTCTGCATAAGCGTATCAAATCGATCACGCTCGGTTTGATTATGACATTCCGGTTGTGACCATGTTTGTCGGAAGGCGTTTCAAAGGGTGCATGTAAATAGCACGAGAAATAACAGTGTTCACTGCGCAACTCGCCAACCATTCAATCATTACTACCAGTTTGTACTTTACTTCATACCCCAGGGATTGATTCTGTCGGCTAGGCTGCGCTATCGATTGATCGATGGTAGGTAGTACGGTAGACCACAAACGAAACGACTGGGTCAAAGCGTGGACCTCATTCAGACAGACCAGTTGAATGACAGATCATCATTGGCGAAGTAAAGTTCGTTGTCTGATCAATGTTCACTCATGAGCACGTGACCGAAACAGGGCGGAAATGAGACCTCAACTAGCCCCAGGTACAGAACAGACCGACTCCAGACATATGCACTATGATGCGGACGGGACCGAAACAAAAGTAGGTGTGGGGGTGGGGGTGTGTGGCGAAGGGTGACCGGGTCAGGTCACACCAACTGGCATAGACCGTTGAATTTCATATACCTCCGTCTATTTCATCCCGGTGACCTCAGTTTTCATTAAGAATCTTACGACAAATCCTGATACGTGTTTACATGAACGATGAGATTACAAAATGATAGGGGTCCAGATACCAACTGATTGAGTGACTGATTGATGCACATCCACACTCAGCGATAGTCTATTTAGTCTACCCTCATTCCCGATGATTATACATGCATTTACTTCAAATGTGAGAACTAACTTTTGTTATCCTAAGACAATTCTAGTGAAATATTTTGGAAAATTTCTCGTTTCCTTCCTTTAACAGCGCCACACATTGCACCCAGTTTTATTTCTCATTGGATTGCCAATCTATCGTTTGGCCCACTAATGCTGGGTCACTGATGTCAGTGCTCTTATCCATTGGAAACGGCACGAAAAAAAGAAATCATTGAAGTGGCTAAACGCTAATGGAATATTTGTCCCTATGCAGTCAGCACTGCAGCTTAGCTTTTAGATGAATATGGTGGCTGGCGCTGGGGTACCGTAGTTGTGGCCTGATGATAGCAGAGTTTAGCACACCGTTCGAATGACAACACTGACCAGTGCAGGCTGAATTTAGTTTTTCCACGATAGTATAAACACACTGTACCTGAAACAGTCCCCACTACAGTAAAAGGTGTATTCCACGATGCACGAAAAATGTACAGAGCGAGAGAGAGATAGATATATCAAGCGAAACGGTCATGTGTGTTGACAAACGGAATTGTTCAACGTTCACCCCGGACGACAGAACTGGAAAGCGTGATCAATACAAGATAAGTGATACATGTTTTCGTATCCTCGGTCCTGTTCAGCAGAGGGAGGGGGGGGGGCGTGCGGTGGCGGTGACGGTACAAAACGGACCTCCGGCTAGGGAGAATAAAAGGGGAAGCAATTTTCTGATTCAAACTGAAATTTTATTTGTAATTCAAGTGCTTCACAAATTCACGCCTAAATTAAAAACCAACATAAATCGGAAAATATGGACATCACATGCCAATCGAAGTTGAAAATCGTAGCCACCAATAACTTGTGCGTTCAAAAGGAAGAAAGTGTCGGATATGAGGCACAGAGCAGTCAGCATTTTGCCCTGTGTGCCCCAGATACAAATAGTACGGCCTGCACTGCGTCTCGAAGGTCAGCTTTATATGAGGCTAACAGGATGTTGATAAAACGAAGACTGATATGCTATTTGTGTTTTGTTACGTGAAAATTGCAGTCAGTTAGAAACCTCGCTGAACAGTTCGTAACTGACGAGCCGTTCTTATCCATCCCTGTACGGTGTATCAAATTACCCAAAACTGACTCTCCGTTCAGTTTGATTGCGCTCAGGGACTATCTGAAATGACAACTTATTGCAAATCGGTTCTCGTAGCTCGGGTGAACTGAGTTCCATATCGCCTGTTCGCCGAGCTTGGTAATTTGTTTGCAAACGTTTCATCACCAGCTGAGGTGATATCATCGGTGCTTGTGAATTAGCAGTGTTCCGCTTGTATCTGATCGTTTATACGTGTTTTTCTCCACCGACTATTTTTTTCTCTTGTTCTCACTCTGTTCGACCAGGTTCGTCGTTCAAATGGTGCGAGGGGTTGAGGGTGGGAGGGGAGGAGGTTGTCCTTTCGTCCCCATCGCGGTTTCCGTCCATTCTCAGGTCACGGCGTGACCTTTTTGTTGCGTCATTTGATCCATGGGTTGCATTGGCGTGTACACGTGATCCAGTTCAATGTGCCTGTTTATTGAGTTGATTGAAGAGTGCCTGGCCTCGAGAAATTCTCTGACGTATTTTGACCGGGCTCGGTCGATAATTCTCACTGATTCGAAGTCAAATTGATGTCCTTCTTGATTTTCGTGGAGGGAGATCAACGACAGTGGGTCATATCTTCTGATTGCCAATTGGTGTTCACGGATCCTTGTGGACAGTTTTCTCCTAGTTTGTCCGATATTGTGTTTTGAGCAGTTCTTTCAATTTATTTTGTAGATAACATCGCTCTTGTCTTCCTCTATTGTTCTCTCCCCTTTAGTTTTGACAGCAGTCTCCTTAGACAGGCGGTTGGTTTATGGGCGTCTTGGATTCCATATGATCTCAGCTGTCTTGCTGTCATC
>UZAN01040855.1:47434-58037 GCA_900618425.1 Echinostoma caproni | reverse complement strand
AAACGTCCTTGATGTACGGTAGGGTCGTTCTTGTTCCCGATTCTGCGCCTGTTGTTTCTTTCTTTCTTCGAATCAAAGTTCTATTGATGAACATGCGGGTGTAGCTATTGCGAGCAATTACTCTGAGGAGGTATCTTTGTTCTTTCTTCTTCTTCAGTAAATCGGTGATGCAGTGCATTTGGATTGTTCCGAACAAGGTTCGAACACAGCATTTTTTGTGGTTGTGTGGATGATTACTTTTGAAGTTCAGAATTTGGTCCGTATGCGTTGCTTTGCGGTAGACCGTGGTCTCCAGTTTTCATGATCGCGTTCTGATAATCAAGAGATCGCTTCGGCTGTTGTTAAAGCGCTTGCAAACAAATTGCCAAGCGCGGCGAATAAGCGAAATGGAATTGTCTGAATTCTTCCATCAGGTGTTTCACTGACCAAGTGTTGTGAGAGGGAGGAATGAAACGGGAACAAAAGTGATGCGGTGTATTTTGGATTTTATCTCCATTGGAAATAGAATTTCATGAAATATTTGTAGTGGAAAAGGGTAGAAATCACATGACAATTATGGGTCTGTGCACTGATGTACCAATAAAATCTTTGCCACGACTTCTTAATCATGAGAGGGTAAAATAAACAAAGAGCTCGTTGTAATCTTTTTTTTGTATTGCGGCACTGAACCGTGGTTTCCTTTTTTATCCGAGGGGAACAGATTTCAAATTATTGAAAGAATAATTAATTAATCGAGGTATGTGCAATAAGTACACATGTGGCGGCTTTCTTATCAAAGAGAAAACATGAATTAGAAAGTCTTCATAAGCGCGGTGCTATGGAGAATGAATAAATATGAACAATGACCCAAAACTGGATCGGGGATTGTTTCAGCATCCGGTACCCGGTGGTCCATCCGTAATCAATGACCGCGTTACCGGATATCAGTACCAGTTGCACTCAACCGGATTGGACCTTGATGCTGGCTGGATAGGTCAATGTTTCCCCCAATTTTCCACACCGTAGGCAAATTTCGCGTGTGATGGAAAAGCAGGTTTCACTAATTGCTCGAATCTCTAGGGACCATAATTTATTTAGTTTTACAAACCAGTGAACAAAAATTGGATTGCAATGTGCAATTCATTAGTAGAATTCTTATATTCACATCGTAAAGTAAATGATGATAGTTGTAAATGTTATAGTGTTAATAACACAGCGATGTCGGTGGATAATTATATTCGCCGACGTTTCGGTTACCGTGGGTAATCTTTCTCAAGGCAGGTTTTATAATTTGGTTTTTAAATGGTGATTGTTTTATTGACAATTTCAATGACAAATCCGAACCTATGTTGTTCCCATGTTTGCTATCAGCCTACATTTAACACCACATATAATGGTGAAATTTATGGCTGCAACGCGATCGCAAGATTCTGAAACGTCCACACAAAGAATGACTACCAAAATGGTCAAGGGACCACATTCCAATACTTATGTAAAACGACTGGAATCCTTGGTGCTATACTACTCACAGTATCACCGAATTCGAGGGGACTTGATTTTGGTGTATCAAATAATGCAGAACCCCGATCATCCATTTTGTTAACTGTTCACCTTGTCATTGAACACTCACCCGAGAGGGCACTCATTCAAATTAGTGCTCCAAAGATGTGGACTAGAATGCCGGGCTCATTCATTTGCCATTAGAGAGTGCGGTAGTTGGAATTCCCTACCACCTCATGCTGTATCCACGCTCACAATTGTTTCTTTCAAGCACAAACGGGACAAAACTTTGACAAGTTTTAGATTTCGACATCCATGGCAGTGCACGAAAAAAAAGATAACTTGTAACATTCCTCATCTTTCTATGAACCGTCAATCGATCAATTTGTGTGAAAAGCCCTATGGGACAGAAAAAGCAACCGTTTGCAAGTATTTCCCATAAAAAATTTCGCTTTGACTTTAATTTGAATTTCGACTAACACAGAAAACTTCAATTTAATTTGATTTAAGCACCATAAATAGTTGTTCCTTGTCATCAGCCAAATCTCGATCGTTCCTTTTGTTAGTGCCCCAGAGGATGCCGATCGGACATTTGGAAATCTTTAAAACACAGACTAGTCCGTAATACTTTGGTAAGTAAGTAAATAACACATCGTTACTTTGTCTGAGCGCGAGTTCAATTTAAGAAGCACATAGTTAGGAACTGTGTGGAAGATTCTACAGCGAGGAAATTCTACAATGCAACTCCACTGTTCCACTTCCAGTATAAATGATCCAATTAAAAAAAAATAATTTGCGTTGATAAATTATGCATTATAAATTATTTAAATAAATAACGCGAATATCTAGGAACACAGAAAATTTATTACGATAGGTAATAGCTCCAAAAGGAAAATGGAGTTTTTATTATAGTTCGAATTTTAAGGCCTTGGTTTATATGGCGTGGTATGGAAATATGCCTGAAACTTGAGACTGATTCCTTTGAGTTCAAATCATGTGACTCGGAAATCCTCGAGGTCTGAAGATGATTTCATCATGAACCTTGTCGCGCCAATGCCAAGAGTTTAATTCCCATTCCTTTGAACTCACTAATAACGGATTCACTTGGTGGTCTTGACAGTTCTGGTCAACTCCGAGACTGCTACGAGCAAATGTTTAGCTTCTCTGCACCCAAATCTGTGATGTGATGTTCCACCAAGCCTGAAAACCGGATCCGGTTTTCAGCGCGTCTCGAGTAACTAACAGCATAGTTGCTGGTGATTTTCAGATCCTCCTCGAGGCTGACTGATTGTCAGATCTGATGACATTCAACCAGGTCAAAACAGCTATCCAGTGCTTTTCACTTCATGCTTCATTTGCCATATACACGACGAATTCTCATTTGAAATTTTCAACTTTTCTGCCATTACTTTTGAATTGCTAAGAAATTCTCGGTTCACGTCATTTTGTCTAAGCATTTGGACACATCTGATCGATTTACCATCCATATACTTTCGAATGCAGAACAAAACACTGTCTGCATGCCCACCCCAATAAACGCGTGTCTTATCCACGCACCCGTTTCAAATATAGGCTTCTCCGGGCCCTCGTACGGAAATAGCATCATCTTGTCTTTAGCTCACTAAATCGAACAGTTATCAAAAATCACCCATATGGTCAGTATCTTTTCTTTGCACCCAAAGATTTTCACTTCTATCTCGTTTCATGTACAAGAATTCTCCGCCCCACCCCGTGTTGAAAATACTAAAAACCGACCCCATTGGAGTTGACTCCGAATAAAAGAACAGTGGAACATTCCTACTCTCCTTTTGGAACCGCGCAAACAGGTTTATTCCCATATTACGAGTGGACTGGTGAAACTTCAGATGGGGAATACAAACCTCAGCACCCAAACCGCAGAGTCGGTGATCAGCAACACTTGGTTACATTCAACGGGAATGCTTTTGTCACTTCAGCCAATGCGATTGAACAGAACTCACGGTCGGAGGAATACTTCACAGCTACCAACCCGAATACCCATAGTACGAATCCGGCCAACAGTGCAAAGCCAAAATTCCACCAGGAGTAATGCAGCTGTTTGATGCATTCGGATGGTCGCTAGAAATGCAGCTGAAGAGTAGTGAAACCACTGGTCTCTTGTCTAACGGGTGTGTAGTTGGAGAGTATAAAGGTAATTTCTATTTATTTTTGATTGATTTAGACTATGTTCAATTTATTGATTTACAGGGTTATTGGATTCAGCCACAACCCCAGTTCGTTTTGTGTACCTACCTGCTACAGAGCAAGGAGGAATAATGTTTTCTCTGCCGGTCTAACTGAAACGTAACGATATGAGTTTACACAAGTTATGAAACTACAAACACAGATGGAATTTAGTAAAACAATTGACACTCTTGTCACCTGGAGTGCATGGTTCTCCACCGGGGTTTTGGACCCACAAAACAGCTGGAAGGCATCAAACTGTAATATGATCGTGCTGTACAACATTCGCTTTGTTCGGAAGATAGTCCAAACGTTCTTTATCCGACCGAATCGGATGAAATTTATCTGCTAGTTATTGAATTTCCGTCCCCAGTGTGTATTGCTTGCTGTTCTCCACAAGGATATGATTTGCAAATTGATTTGTGTACCCGATACCATCTACTTTGTACCGGAGCCTTGGAATTGCAAATCAGCACTGTCGGGTATCGATCTCGTTCGAATAATGCTGGCAGTCTGTGTTTGCGCGCGCGGTCAAGAAATGAATGTTTGTTCATATTTGTGGTTGTTTTGTTAAAAGGGAGAAATGTTTGTTCTCCCGGTCCAGAAGTCGATGAAGTGGAACTGTAAAACTCCCGTATTCATTTTTCCACACGAGTTCATTGAGACCTGCTTACTGGTCGCGGGACGGTGAGGTGGGGGAGGGGCGCTGACGATTGAGGAACAAGTGTCCTGTGTCGTTTTCGGCGAAGAGCACACCGAAGCACACTCGTTTGAGAACAACATGACGTGGCAAACAAGCTCGTGTTCCGTTATGGGTAATCATGTGAATAATTAACTTAATGTATACTTTAGGGTACAGGAGAGAATAATGACCAATTAAAGCCCTATTGGCTCAGATCTGCGTACCAAACTGGGTGTGTGCGTGTGTGAAGCTGACAACTGTGTCAAATGTTCCCGTACTTGTATTCGCATTGTGAGAGGATGAAGTGAGTGAGTGGACTCAATTTGCGACTCTCATTTGTCCTAATCGTTCCTGTGCTCAATCAAACCAAATGGTGCTCATGTGTTCATACGCATGTCCGCATGTCCAGCAGCACCCAGTGGAAGAGGCTGTTGAACTAGTCACTGGGACCTTCAGTTGAAGGAACACAGCCGGTTTGGATGCGAATACAGCTTTTTCCGCCGCTTTATCCTCTTTAACGGCAAATTGCATACACTGAGTTCAAAAGTTTTCAAATTTCTTGTAATGACCGTCCATAGTCTTGCACACTTCTACAATTTAGGTAATTTTTGTACGGAAACCTTCGGCAAGAAACGCAGAAAATTATCTGTAGTATTTGCCCGCCGTGTTATCTTTGCTCTTTCGACTAAGCAACTTTCTATGAGAGTTTGTTCCACATTGCCTTTTTATACACCGATAACTTGTACCGAACTACCACTGCGGCGGCGGCTTCCTGACACGCAACGCAGCCGTCGTTCTGACTTTGTAGAATAACACTTAGGTTTGAGGGAAGTTCTCTAGCAACCCTTTTCGGAGGCCATCGTGACTTATCACAGATATCGATCGTTAGATAACGCATGTTTCAGTTCGGCCATTTTTGGAATGAAGGCATGTGCAGCGAAGCGGTCCAATTGGAGGATGACCTCTGTCAGCGATGGTTTACAATTCAGAGCGCATTTTGTGCCTTAACTCTAACAATGAGTGAATAGGTCAGTAGACATGTTCCCGCCACTGTTGAGATTCGTTTGCGAAAATCCGATATATCATTGAATAAGACTGACATATCTAAGAAAAGGTATCTTGCGAGGGCTGCTCAGAAAATGAGGCAAGTTGTTAGCTTTCCTCTATCTCGCGATTGGTTCCCCTTGGAGGTGTTGGTACATATCACGGTTGAAACAAGACCGGAAGCAAACCCCAAATAGTAATTTACTGGAAATGTTGGCTGATTATTTTTATCGTTCATGTCGCAGTGTAAAAATAGAGTAGTTTACTTTTTTATTTTTGAGGCGTTTGTAGAGAAGATGTTTGCAGTTTTAAGTGCACTCTTTCCCGTACTTTGTTTCACTCATCAGTTACCTCACCCAATGTGGGAATGCATTTCAGCGTGGCCAGCGAGGAACGACAATGTTGAAACGGTTATATCATCGATTCGACAACAAATATTCAACCACGGAACACCTATCTGGAAGGAAACACGGTGTCACCCCAACTTACCCACTTAAAGCCATTTACTACATGAAACTACTATAAAGCTCGCATTTAACTCACAATTGCTTACGATAATTGCTATTGATTGATTGCAACTGACCATCCTTCAGACATCACCTTCACGTGCACTATCCTCAGCTCATTCAATCAACCATGCATTCCAAAGCAAAAGACTCTAGTTTCGATTTTATTGTAGCTCATCAGTAGTGCATATTCATCGTCCCGTCCGGGAGGTAACTGTGAGTTAAATGTAATTTACTAACTAAGCCTGGTAGGTTTATAACCAGTTAACTCATAACATGTATGGAAGACGTGATTTGGTGTGTCTTTGAATTAGAATTAATATACAGTAATCTGCGTCTCCCTTTGTTGCTCTCGAACCAAATTTGACTGATTGACTATCTCTGAAGGTGATACCTGTACCAACATGACTTGATATCTCGGTGCGGCTCTGGTATGAGTGGTGACACACACGCTCTCTATTCGATGGATCCAGAGTTCAAATCCCTGATGAGTTCTAATGAGAGGGCAACACTCGAATCTAGTGCTTCCCCAAATGTATGGTTGTCTGGATGAGCTGAGAACTTTGTATGAAGGTGAAGTTTGAATGATGGCCAGTTATAATCAGTCAAATACAAAGCTACTGAAATATGCCGAAACCGTGACCGCTGGCAACCACAAACCCGCAGCAATAAGACTGGCTGATCACATTATCACTGCTTCAGAGATTAACACCTCACTTTCGTTTCTCGTGTTTAGCGTTGTCCACGGTCATTACGGATCTTGTGTTCACAGACCATACATAAATAAATTGATTGAAGTGTGCGCGTGTGTCTGCAGAAGTAGTGAAACAATCTTGAATACATTTTACTAACCGATGTTCGTGAATTCTGTATTCAGATTTGTGATGGAGAAACAGGGTTTTTAGTGCCTTATTTGCACATCTGCCTAACTCTGTAGATTCCCTGATCACAGCCACTTTTGGATACCCAAGTCTTCGAGAGTATGCTCTAGAGGATGGGGGAAGTCAAAGTAGTCTTATTCTCTACCTTCCTCTAGTTAGTCGTGCTGAAGTTATTCAAATTTCGCTCTAGTATCTTGGAGGAAAAAGAGCAGTTGAAAGCGATTCTCTATGACTAAAAGAGTTGATCTTTCTGGTCGCTCCCAATAAGGGTTGAGCCAGTTAAGTGTAGCTGATATTTTATCGACCGTGCAATATGATATTGTACATCCAAGTTCTCCATATGATTTTAATACTATTTTTCTTTCCAGCTGAATAGGTTTCATTGACTCGTAGTGATATACAATAGATTCACCAGTGACTAAACAATACCAATGATATGGTGTATGAGTGGGAAGAAGGAGAAGTCAAAATATAACTTACATGGAGAATCTACTGATGTGTTTTCAGTGCTAAATTTAGTTATTCTAAAGAGGTCTTTTATCGGAGCACGACGTACGCGTTTCACAAGTCATTTTTTGAGATACTACTGACAAAAATACTACTAAATACGTCCGGTTTTCAAGTGTGTGTCAATCTCTCGAAAGTAGCATTTAACTTTGGCTCCGCACGTGGTGCTCTATCTTATATATGGCATAGTGGAATAGTATTACGTTTGAATTCAAACTAGACAATTTCAAGTGAGTAATGGAGGATTTGATTCAATTTCAAAGGTGAATTCGTCGTGTATATAGCAAATGAAGCGTGAACTAAAATGCTAGGACAGCTGTTTCGACCTGATGAGACCCAACCAGGTCAAAAAATCTGCCCAGTGCTTCGTAGCTTTTCAGTTCACGCTTCATTTTCTATATACACGACGAATGAACCTTAGATATAATTGATTCGACTGGGGAAATACTATACTTACGAATCAGATCATCTCTGAAGTTTAGGTAACATAAAGTTTGAGTTAATCCAACGGATTTCTCGTTTCGATCTTTGAATAACATCGAAATGAGCAGCTGTTTATGCCACATTCATCACTTACCGCGGCAGTTTACCTAACACTTTGTACTGGTACGTTTTGAGCTAGTCGAACGGGGTAATTGCACTTCTCTCATTTGTAGATGTGTTCAATGTTGATAGTCCATCGATACCGCAAACTGACCGAACTGTTCAACGTGTTTGACCCAGTTTGATTCTCAATACATCATTCATAATCCCCGTGGATCATGAACCGTTCTCATTTTAAGCTCTGGGAAAAGTAGATTGCTTTTATTGACTCGGATAAGTCTCTCTGTCTGCGTAGCCTAGTTCCGTGTACAACACAATGTAACCTTGTTTCTTATTCGTTTGCCACTCGTTCGCGCCGATTAGACAATGATACAGACGGAACACTAGTTCGCCCCCAAAAAAGCACGTGGTGGTACACGACAGACTCGATGCGCGTTTGGATGTTGTTGTCTTTACCAAAACTGTTGTGCCGGCCCTTTTTTAAAATTATCTTTAGTACGGAATAAACTAGCATATAGTCTCATATTGAACCATTACAACGAACAGCTTCTATAAGGCATGAAAATTATCCATTAGAACGGGGCATCGATAAGCTTTTTTAAGAAGACAAATCTTACTCCTATTTTTTAGTTAAATATAAATTTGCCAGTTGCATCGAACTAAATGCTCAGTGGATTTAATATTTCGTCAATCAAGAAGATGCAAATATTCCAAAAATCCAGAGTCAATTCGTAGTGTAAGAATTCAAAATATCGCTGTTTATCTGGATACATAAATCAATATAAAAATGTGATTTCCCATGATGGTACGGGTTTATCAGCGGAATATAATATTAAAACATACTGAACATGGTTCGTCATCAAATCTTTGGTGAACACTGACGGGAGTTCATATCACGGCACAACTCCCTTGCATCGGATTTCACGTGACTAGTTGGCCTAGCCATTGTCCTCCTCATTACTGATATATCTAATGTTTAACGATTTGTATTTCATCCTCTAAGCCCATAAATCGTTCCGACACTTTCACAGTTAGCCCGGTCCAGCTTAGTGACTTCTTCCATCACAGACGAACATATATATATATATATATATATATACGAATGATTAGACATTTTTAATGGGCTGGCTTCATTTTGCAAATAAGTTTATTGTGAGGAATATACATGAATATATATAAATATATATATATATATAAATATAATATCAATATATATATATACATAAATATATTTTGTTCGTTCCTAAATTACTGTGCCGGGATAGAAATGGGTTGCCGGAAAACCGTACATACTAAAATATTCTTTTTGTTTTCTCTAGTTAAAAAATGTATTTTTTTCGTTCTTTAGGAATGCCGTATATTAAAAATATGTAACACAGTGAACACGAAACCGAGCAACCAAGTTGTTTAAAATCCAACACAATGTTTCAAGCAAAGCGTAAGGGAATGGAGAGCAGCAAGCACTCTGACTTTTCGTTCCAGAAGACCAAGGAAACATCCAAAATTGGAATCCTGTTCATTTACTTCCGGTTGAGAAAACGAAGTCAAATACGCTGACGGTATTGTTTTGATTACTGACTATATATTTCGTTCTGTTGAACAAATTGTAACGGACACGAAACAAACTAAGGGTCTTTGTTGCACTGGGGCGTGACTTTTCCGGCCTCTGCTAAAATGGTACCACAACGCTAGTGGGTGATCAGCCGGTACATTAAAATTGCACGATCTGGCACAGATTGCGGAGGGGGTGGGTGGTTGGTAACGAAAAACCGATAGGGGTTAATTGTTATATTGAATTTCCCGGTGATATTTCAGCTTACCATTCCCCATTACCCCTCCTTATTTATGGCCGTTTCCGAATCACTGGTTTCCTTCACAGACCTTATCTATAATCCAGTTCAGACAAGCCAGCGTTTGTTCACGGTTGTTGTAGGTTTTGGGACAAATGTTATGAAACTGTAACTTTGAAGGAATTACAGGGGTAGGAGAAAAAAGAGAAGCCCCGTCTGAACGTGAGGCGCATACATGGCCGCACTCACTTGAATCTTAACACGGCATAAGGTAATCAGACCGGGGTTTTTTGAATACGGTTTTCAAGTATATTGTGCGATAACCCGAATGCATTCACCTCTAGGACCTGTTTTAAACAGTTTTGCACACATCTCATCATTTTGGTTTTGATTTTTCGAGACCAAAAAGGGATCAGGCCGGATGCAGAGCAAAACAAGATGGATGATAATTCACTGCATAGCATAAATTTTCATTCGCTCTCACTCGATTACAAAACCAAACGCACATAATTTTTCTTAGTACTGTTAAAAAGCATTGATTTCAGCTATCGAAATTTATTTGAGCAGACAGAATGAAAACTGAATAAATGTTTGGAACACAAGTATGAATAGTAGTAGGTAGTAGCATTAGACCGATTTGAGAAAGCAGGGATCCATATATATATTTATTTTTGAATAAAAGTATTCGGGATCCGTGGTGTTCAGAGGAACCACTCCTGATTTCTAACGTGGTCTGAATTAATTGGAAGACAGATGATGAACGTTTTCCAGCCATTGCTTTGCTGCTCTGCTCCAAACACCGAAGTTATAAATCGATTTTTGTTTGAATGTACCATATACGTCAAGTCAAACGGACCAAATTCCACTATGTATACTAACTTCTACGACAAAATGCACGTCTTTGATAGATGCGTTACATATTTCTCACAAACTACTCCCAGCCACTCTCAAGATGCGCAACCATTATTG
>UZAN01040855.1:25245-46928 GCA_900618425.1 Echinostoma caproni | reverse complement strand
TCCCAGCCACTCTCAAGATGCGCAACCATTATTGATCCAATCGAATGAGAAAATCATCAGTTATTTTTTTTGCATCGATAACATGGTCTGTTTCGGTCGGGTAAAAAAGGTCAACAACAATCCCCGGCTAAAAATCCAAGCTTCATTACATTATTTTGATATCCAATCCCTGTCGCAAAACTGAATGAGCTGCGTCGTGCAGACGAAATACAAGCAGCATGACGATCTCTACCATTTTTTCCTCGAAGTTTTTACGCTCTATGCATTTTATGGAGTGGCGGTTCCGATAGCCGCTTCCATGGAAATTGAAGCAAACAACAGAAAATTAATTATTTTTNGATTACTTGCCTTTGCTACTTGATAGCAACAAAAACTGGAATATGTGAGAAATGGAGGATTTGCTATCATTAGATGATGAATTCAGTGTGTAAATGAGGCGTGATCTGAAAAGCTAGGAAGCACCCTGGATAGCTGTTTCAACCTGGTTGGGTCTCATCAGCAGTGATCGAATCCATTTACCCAACCGCGGATCGTGAACCCGGAACCTTACCACTGGTAGAACGCAAGCACACTAGAATCGTCAAGAAAGACGCATATGAATAACAAGCTTACTCCTCTTGAATGGTCTCATGAAGCATAAACCGATAGTTGTCTCATTAATTTTTCAATCCGAAAAGTTAACATGGAAGATTCGAATGTTTGTGGCACGAAAAATATTGACTTGTTTCTGCACTAATCAGGCTGCAATCGTTTATTCCTTTGCTATGAAGAACCCTTTACAGTTATCGGTACTTTTTGAATCAGATTGTTATCTGTGTAATTATCTTTGAATTTGTTTTATTTGGTGGCCGTTTTACAAATCACTTCTTGGGATTTTTAATCAAAAGTTGCCTGATGCGACACACAGAAACAACAAAGATTGGTGCACTTATGTTTGGATTCTGACGCACCACATTTGACCACTCGACCAATGCTGTATATGCATATCGGAACCATTGATCAATATGCCAAAAGCGTTAACTTCAAACTCACAGGGAAACAAAAAAGGTTGATGTCTAAATAAATCTATGTACAAATAATCGATCGGTTTAGTGTCCGTGCTCGCTGCTTGATCGCAAATAACGACCACTAACCCCCAGTGTTTTCCGTTTACATTGTTTAATCGATCAATGTAGTTTATGTTTTCATGGCAATGCGAACTATCCCGAATTCACTAAAACCAAACGTTCCCGTCAGAATAGGTTTCTCTCTTTAAGTCGAAACTTCCTGATTCGCCTGACCAGTTCACAACCAAAACATCACATTAATTTTGATAAATACAAATTAAACTAAGTTCAACGGGCACAGAAAAGGGCAGTTATTGCATTTCGGTCAAATTTATATATCTGATTCATCATGTGTAATAATGAGTGACAGAATTTGTTAGGTCCTCCGTCCATTTCCATGGTTAACTCTGCCCGCTTGCCTCTGAACAAAGCCAATTTCCAACGCATGATGAGCAATTTATGTGTGAACTAGGGGGTAAGTAACACTTGAGTTTCACCCTTTCTCTCTCCCGCATTTATGGGGTGGGCTTGAAAATCACCGGGCTAAACGTGGATCGGAGTTATTCTGCGGCAGTTACATGTAAAGACAGATGGATCATCACGAGGGTACTGTGCGCATCGGGGAAAACATACGACATTTTAGGTCTTGTCGATTGTGAAAATTTCAGTAGCCTCGGTGAGATCAAAACTCACGCTTGAACGTCGCCTAAGCTTTTGTACGGTGCACGCTCTATCAGCTGAGTTACGAGGCCACAGCGACCATTTGAACATCTTAGGTCTTGACAAAAATAAAGAAAACGCTTGTGAACAAAAGCGATCTACGCCGAATTCAATGATACTATTGTTGGAGTGTAAAGCGGAAGTGTTTAATAAAATCCGACGAAATTGTCAGCATGTCAGGCGGTGATGCTCGAGTAGTCAGGTCAACAAATTGTGTCCCGGAGGTCCTGGGTTCGAACCGGGTTTCTCCACTGCCCAGCTTATCCATTTCTGTATTTCCCTAGATAGACTTTGAATGGTTGCGGCCCTCTTCCTGACAGATGATTGCACGTTTGTATATTCAGTAAGGAAAAGAACTAAAAAGATATTTGTATGCATCACAGTCACAGAACGTAATAACAACAAAATTCCAGCGACGATGTAAAATACGGTGCTCCGATTTCGACTGGCAGTTTTACCTTGTTCACAGTAAATAAATAAGTTTGAATATACGTGAATGATCATGCATATTATTATCATTGCTATTTTCTCTATAAGAAGTTATTCAAAGGATTCTGTAAAAGTCTTATAAGTTATGATAAGCTTTAGGTTTTTTAAATCTCCCATAATAAAACTTTGACTATGACGGCTTGTTGACATCTGACGTGTGTCTGATATAATTTGTCAGTAATAAAATTTTCCATAAACAATAGACCATCACCTACTGAAGTGGGTAAGTTATGTTGTTGGTGGTGGTGGTGGAAGTGGTGGTACAGGTAACCTAACACTTACATCTGTCCTTTCTGGGGTTCGCAGCTTGTATTTCATGCTTCGTCTTGCACAGTTAAACTTATTTGATGAACTCCCCGGGAGGTCTAAGTTAGCCATTTTCTGCTTTTTTGCTTTCACGGTCTCCGCAAAAAAGAACAGTGATTTTCTATCTCTGTCCAAGAGCACCAGGTTGAAAATGGTGCAGATGGGTTTGCACAGTATCAGCCATTAGACAAAAAACTAACCACACACACACACAGACACAAAACATGCATGCCAGAGACGATCCGTACACTATCTCAGATTAATGACCTTGAACTCAACCAATAACAATACAGGAATTTTTTTACCGCATGATTTGTACGCGCATGACTGGGAATAGCCGGCACATAACTGTTCGTTTACTGATGCTTTTTTCTAAGTTTCTTTTTCTTTGGGAATGTTTAAACTTTTCAAATTGTAATTAAGATTATGTCCGTCATAAATGTGGTAGTAGTAGTGGTAGTAGTAGTAGTAACAGCAGTAGTAGTATACATTCCATCCGCGTGATGAAACTCGGGAGGAATTAAATAGAATCAACTTGTCTAACTTCTAGATTTGTGGTCCTATATAGCCTGCCTTTTCGTTTCTTCACAACGTTGTTATCCCACCTGTAATCGCTCACTGTTTCTAGCATAGTTGTCTGAAAACTGTCGTAAAATGAAAGTGACTTAGAGGAGGACTGTTATTTAAACGCTTGAGCAAATCGTTTGAAATGAATTGTATTTCTATCGATTTATTTTCCATTCTGTCTTTTGCCACACAAATTTACGAATAGAAGGGCCGTGAACCAAAATAATTCAACCTCATAATAGGTTTCGTGCAAATATGAGTGAAAGATGTATGAAAGAAAAGAAACAAATTTATCAAAAAATAGTTGGTATATAAAACGAGGTAATTTTCTTCTAAACTGGTCCGTTTGTTTAGTTTTGTCCCCCTTTAGCGAATTTGATCGGTTTGGGTTTTCTCAAACTCACAGCAGTTTCCCTCACTTCCTGCCCCCCCCCTCGCACTGGCATATTTCCTGGACTATGAGCGATTCACAACCGTGTTGCTGGTTTTCGATTCGTGCAAACGACCTAAGGGAACTTTGATCGAACTGCTTTTACACAATCGATGTGGCTATTTGCTTAATGGAGGCGGGAGTGTTTTATAGTGATCGGTGAGGTGAAATCAAAATAGCGAGAACTGGGATCTAACGATCACGAGGCGAATGGGAGCGGTCAGGTGACTTCTGGTCCAAAGCAAACTGTGCTCGTGTGTTATGATCACATGTGACCTAGAAGCTTTATCCGGAAAGAATTCACTTAGTCTTTGAGGGTTAAATATTTTCTATTACCTGAATCCTGTCTGAGCTGGGGCTATCATCCGAAAAAAAATAGATTTAAACTCATGGAAACTGAAAAGAACAAGTTATTTTCATTCTTCAGACGAAATTGATATGAAAATATCGGCTGTTTTCTTCGCTTTGTACTTATTGCTTGTTTTGAAGTCTTTCATCAGTCACGCACTTAATAATCGATCCAGCGTGCGACTGGCTGAGAGAATGCCTTCAACCACTAACTCATATCACTATGTCGTAGTACATTTGAGATGATCAAAGAGACTTTCTACTGTAGTTTAGTGAACAACGGGAAATATCGGAGTGTGACATAAATGATTGTTTCCTTGGACACTTGTTTCGACCTAATGTGGTCTCATCTAACCAAGTCAAAATCCTGAAGGCTAGTGATGAGATGAACCAGGTGCAATGTGTGAAACAAACTCGCAAAGATGAGTGACACTATGTTGCGTATAAGGAAAATGAAAAGCGGTCTGTCCGATTGTTGAGTGGGTAGTACGCTTGAGTTCTACCTCAGAGGTCCCGGGTTCCATCCCCTGTTGGGTTGATGGACCCAACCAGGTCAGAGAAGCTGACAATTCATGCATCGTTCGCTTTTTTAATACGAGGAAATTCACCGTAAGTGCAACGAACATGATTCACAAACATGATAACACAAGTTAACACAGAATCTTGTTATTGCTGCGGCATCAACTGGATAAATACAGGCAATCTGTCTAGCCAGTCTGGTGCAAGCAGTACGGAGAGGAGTCACCAAGTGTGATCTACGAGGCTCCTTCGGCTTTTTCTCAAATACCTCACATCCAGCAACAAAATCGAAGTACCTCTCTAATAGGCCATCGAGCTCATCGCAGATTATGCGCAACGCTCCGGAAAAACCGTAGATGAGCTCAACCGGTCTGTCTGTATTCGCAGCTTAGCACACCATTTCAATTAGTTGGTGCCAAATTTGGACAAATTATTGGAATAGTCGTAGGTTTTCCATTAGGACCACTATCTGACTAAAACCATGGAAGAAATCACGTCCTACAAGTCTAGTCAAGGAATCGCTTTAAACACCTCGAGAGGGTTTGATGTTTAGCAACCAAATAACCACGATGTGTTAACAATTAAAAAATCAAAATATAATACAGCAATTAAAAGAAGTGAAACCCAGTGCATATCAAAAAGTCAATGGCATAATCGGGTGTTTACGATTGGTTTAGTTTAGCATTTTTGTGCACATTTTCTGCAACGAGTTCATTGTTTGTAAGAAATCTGGCGAGATACGGTACACTGGAGCACCTGTAAGCTTCATTGCGTGCCTTTATTGGCTTATAACTGGAACGGGTGGGCGAATAAGAAAGGCACTGATTAAGAGCAGGATAAAGCGGATGGGAAATATCAGATAAAATCGTGTTGGAGAATGTTCTGCTGGTCTTGAGGTGGTGTGACAGCACATGTTGTACCAGATGTTCCTGTGGTATAAGACCACATACCGACAGAAACCTGAGGAATCGGGTAATGATTTCGTGGTCTTTGTTAGACAGGCCGGGGAAGATACTAGGGACCCATAAAGTCAAAACGTAAGCAATAGCATAGCGCCTTATGAGATGTTTTTTTCCGATAAAAAGTGATTTAAGACGAAAAACATAAAACGTAAGCCTCCTGATCTTCAGGAAAACCGTCATTGATGTGGTCAGACCAGGTGAGGTTACGATCGGAAAATAACGCCAAGGTATTTGAAAGACGGTTTTCGATCCGTCTGGTCACTAGGGACAGATAAAGGCGGGCTGGCATTTGACAATGTATCATACTTTTGACGTTTCAAAAGGGAAAAATTTTCGTCATTACATTTTTGGGGGTTCATGAGGAAGCTGCTTTTTTGCGATCACTCCACTATATCTGATATGTCATCTTATAGAATGATTTCAGATGTTGGGTAGGAATAGATCGGTCCGAATATTATTATTATCGCTTGCATAGTTACCAAGAAGAGAAGAANGGCACACAGGCATAAAGGACATGTAAGCGGAAAGTAGAGAAGGGGATAACATAGAACCGTACTTTTCTGGTCTTGTTCTTGTACCGGTCCGCAGATTTCTCCATGACTGGTAGCGTTCACTCCAGAAAAATGTGGATAGTTCTTCACAAGCATTACCCAGTTGTCTTCTCAGTGCAGAAGAAACAAAGGAATCTGTTTTGGTTGATTAATTAATACAGTGCTGTCCTGCGAACTCCGCACAAATTGAGCCCCCAAAAGATGTTTTTAGAGGAGAATCAATATCCACAATCAATATGCTATCACTCACGGCCCTATGCTTAACAGTGATATTGAGAGATGTATTTCTGTCTATCCATCCCGTCCAGAGGAGATTGGGTTGTAAATGCATTGAGCAGTTAATAATACATAAGATGCACATCTTGTGCCCTGGTGAGATTCGTATTATTATTCTTGTGTAGACAAAAAATAGATTTGCAGCGGATGCTATCTCGAATTGCGTTTGTTTTATCGACATGCTCCTCTGGAGTATGCTTTGTGGGTCCATCGGTAAAACGTCCATCTGACTGCATTAGCTGACTGAATCAAGGATGGACAAGGGCTAGAGCTAAGGCTGTTACCAAATCAACTGACAAAGTCCAATCACAGGCAGTTTACGACAGAGGAGGTCAGATCCCGAAACTAGAATATGCAAGGTGATTGTCATCTTTCTCACAACTACATCATTTCATTCTAAGTACTTTCACGTTTATGTTCCGCCTCTAACAACATGTTTGATCAACTTTAAAATAGGCAATATATGACGAATTGATGTAGAACCGAAAACATAGATGTTTGGTGAACACCGAATTGGAAATAAATGAGCATATTGAGAAATCGATATTACCTGCTCTGGGCGGAACAGAGTAATCACAGACTTGGGTTTGCATAATGCATCCATGACCACTTCGCTGCATCTCTACACTTGTCTCAGGGGCAGCCAAGGTGACCTACTGTAGTAAGTGAATTGATAAACAGAAGACGAAGACAATGTTGTTAATAACAGCGGATAACACGAAACACGGGAAACGACGGTGAGGTCAGAGTCAATTCACTTAATTGGTAGTACATTTGTTGATAATCATTTTAGTCACTGATTCGAACCTTCAGTGAATAAGTCACGCGCTCTACGAAACAGTTTGCTTAATCGGACCGAACTTATATCGCATTATGGCTATACTCGTGNTGTTAATAACAGCGGATAACACGAAACACGGGAAACGACGGTGAGGTCAGAGTCAATTCACTTAATTGGTAGTACATTTGTTGATAATCATTTTAGTCACTGATTCGAACCTTCAGTGAATAATTCACGCGCTCTACGAAACAGCTTGCTTAATCGGACCGAATTTATATCGCATTATGACTATGCTTGTGAAATGCAACTGCTTTGCCCCGAGTATATTTTCGTATAGAAAACAGATATTTTTTCATTAATCAGTCCGATCGGCAACTATTGCTTACATCCAACGTGGTCTCCCACTTTGCTGTGGTCGAGTTGGGCATTCACAATAGCAAGAAATGTGAATATCTGATTGCACTGGCACCACTAGAGAGGTTTCTAATTGTTCGGTTTTATCAGCAATCTTGTCTTAACCTTGCCGTCGCTATCTCACTCTCAGGTTAGGCAGAGCTGAATGCTACCAGGCGCGTACCCATGTTGTGAATAGGAGGATACCTTCACCGAAGAAGGTTAGCTATGAATAAGTTGTGGCATACCGAAACAAATAAGCAGTCGCGAACAACCAGCGACGGCACTACAAAGGTGTGGTGGGTTTTAAGCTGGTCACTTGGCTCCTATTTTAAAGCCACGTAAGTCCAATGATGGTGTCGTGACGGTGTCGATGCCTTTTAAAACTAAAGTCATTGACTCCCTCACTTCCGAGGCGAGGGATTACTTCCTGCTGCCTTACATTCTGCACTCGCTTGTGCGAAGGCTAGAGGTCGTCCTCAAAATAAAAAACGCCTAGTGACTCTGGGGACGTCTCTCGTACCAAACTCCCAATGAACATGATCATGATCGTGATCATGTCTGGAGCCGGCTTTGTGCTTTTCAAGGATCCAGCAGCAGTAAAGTAAAGTAAGTTAGTATCTCACCGACTGTAAGAACATGTATTGGACTTCAACATTCACATGTGCACAGATGCGGAGAAATGATCATGGATGTTGGACAAACCCGTTTGTTTCACATAAGGATTTATATCTTATTTTTTTATAAAGGGGTATCCTATTCGTACACAGGTATTGACCGAATTCACATTGAACCATAACATCTTTATGATCTATTCTATCAATAATTTGGTTTGAGTCGTATTCCCCAGAATCGATTTAGCACTCACTCAAATACGACACTACATATGCGTAATAGTATCCAGTCGTAATGTTGATTTTCGTAGTGAAATGATTTATAGGAGTACGATTTATCTGGTTAACACATTAATGGAAAGGACATCAGGAGACCTTATTTACGAAAGCGACTGATAGATCAACCACAATATGTTGTCCTGCTTCAGTCTTGAGTAATGAAGCCAGCTCTTCTCACACGGAGTTCACCACAATGGCGTTCAAATCGTATGTGTCCGTGTCACCCAGTACAAGCGACACTCTAAACTCGAACAACCACTCTCGCAGTATCTGACTTCTTTCTGCATTCAATACAAAAAATGTTGTTTTTCATTATAATTCAAGTCCGGGATTTTGGGCGGCAACTGAATGAATCTTGCAGTGCGATTGTTCGATCGTTTCACATTGTCTTGTCCTTCTCACCCACGACCAGCAACCAGTTGATTCCCTCTGATCTTTTCTGTGATCTGATTGGACCATTTACCGCGATTTGTGGCACTTGGAATCCCTCACTCCATCCACGAGACTGTCTGATTAACGGTTTGTACTTTTTGCAATGCTCTTTTTGTCACTTCCAGTCTATCCGTGTGGTTTTGGCACTGCTGCCGTACAGTCAAAGTTCACTGGGCCTGCATACGACTCACGGCTGTAAACAAGGTGTGGTTTCTCGCTAGGGTTAGGTGGGCAAGCACCAGGTTGCTTGTTGTGGCTGAACTATCCGACCGATCGATAAACGAACCCGATCGGTCGTGTGATTTTCGGGTCGGCATAGGAGGATGATAATTTCTGAATCCGATACTGCTTAAATGTTGGTAGAGAATCATCACAGAAGAATCTGGAGTGGAACGATGCGCCATACGGGAAATTCGGAATGGAAAAAACTGAAGCGATGATGACACTGGACCAACGCTCGATTCGTATAAGATACCCAAACTATTTTTCTAAGCGGGTTCCGTAAACTTATTATCATAATAAAACTTTGAACTGGTCTTAAGTAGAGACTACAATATCCGCTAATACAGGCCCACGCAAAACTCTTCCTGGTATTTTACCAACTCGCTGTTTTCGCGTTGAATGATTTTGCTAACTACGTCGGAGATAGAATTCCGGAGTAGAGAAAAAATATTATATAAAACGCATATGTATTGTATAAAAGTTATTCAAAATACTTTCTATCCTGGTACTTGCATAACAAGATACAGCGAAGCTAGTTCTCTTCCACCTTCAGAATAGTAGCAGTTGGAATACTTTCGTACTGCGGGGCGATACTGTCTTTTAGCTACTCGTTCGTTCTTGATCAATGCAACGAATACATATTACGCTATCTTCGTGGCCATGAACAAGAGTCCAGCGCCAGCGCACTGCCTACTTAAGTTCTACCGGGCTGATCAATGGGACGGATGTTTAATTCGTGTGACGACGCAATGGATTTTTGTGGGAAACAGATAGTCTTTCGCTGCCGAATGTCCTTCAATTTTACGTTCCTCATATGTCAGTGACGTGATCAGGCTAGTTGAACCCGCTGGTGCCCACCTTTGTTTGATGTCCAATAGCCGCTCCAAACGGTTGAGTTCAGCTGTACCTCAAATTTAGACGTTCGTATCCGAAAGATGGCCCGTACAAATTGTGATCGATTCCCTCGAAATATCCTCCTTATTGATTCTTTGAAGCTTTTTTCACCTGTAAGTGTATCTACGTATCCTCCTAATTGGGGTGGCCGGTGTTTATTTTCTTATGGTTGTATAACTGGCGGTAAATTGAGCTTCGTTTATATCAGTGCTCTTATACAAGGAAGCGAGAAAAGGTGCATTTATGCACCGCTTTATGACTATGTCTCTTTTCTTTACCCGAATAATGAAAATGCTTGAATATTTCATTCGGTTTGGGCAGCCTGACTTTACGAAAGTCCAATTCAACAAATCACGCACACCTGAAGATCAGGTTTCAAGGTCACTGTTAACGATTTTTTGGATTGTCCGATATGCGGTCATGCTAAACTGTTTTACTCGCGAGTGATTTACAACCATATCACTCAGCTGTGATACTAAGTTATCACTTATCCACACATTTATTTGGCGCATTACGGAGAGAACGCATGCCATTTGGCCAGAACAAGACCTCCTCATCCAGCCATCAATGATCGTTTGATAGAAAGAATGACGTTTTGTGGTTTATTACATCCAAAATGTTTCCTCTGTTTTCACTGTAGCTTCCGATTCAGTACAAATCTCACCGGAACATTGAAGGATCAAGCGATTGAAATCGGGCAAGAGAGTGCGTGTTCGGGGAAAATGCTTCTGAGTCGAGACTGCTGATGTAAACACAGTATTGGGAATGAATAAATATTACTGCATTGACAGTCATGCCACATGAGTTCAATCAATACTTGTAGGTTACGATCTGCCTTATTCAGTTGAACAACAGGAACCCAGGGTACTGAAATTCTTACTGTCTTCCACGTGTGTGTTTGCAACTGAGGAATTGCTTACAACTGTTTATTACATCATCCTTGTTATGACCGTGGAAAAGACGTTCACACGAAGAAGACTAAAAAACAGTCTCGGGTGTCAGTTGATAAAGCTGTTCCCATCTGTTCAAATTGCTAACAGTACATAAGAATATAGCATACGTGTTACACATTCATGACATCGGAATGCCACACCCTCTTTCTATTCTTTTCATGTGCACTAAATAAGTTACTTAATCATTTTCTATTCAGTATGTCAATTATTTTAATATCCGATCCCCTACTAACAAGCATCAACAAGAATGAAGCATATTCCTAGTGATGTTAATTGTAGATTATACTAAGATTTCTATCAAAAATGAAACCTTTTTGACTTGTGGGGAATAGAAGATCCCTTCCGGAGGCATGGCACACAGAACAGATACCGAATAGACTAATTCAAATACTTTATTGCAGGTAGATTTTCCATCCACATCCTCCAGGAGTCAACTTATAAGAAATAATACAAATAAAATAAAAAGTCTAGGAATCGGAAAATCTGACCACAAGAAGTATTGGAAGACGACCACATGTTTATCCCCAACATGCTCAGAAGTAATGACTACTCAGACCGTTTCATTGAGCGCAATACGACGGAACAGGTATCAAAGATATGGACTGCTAGATTTGCCGCCGAAACCCTAATAAGACAACTGAATAGAGCGATAAAAGCCACATTCAACGCCGCTCACCTACGCTACACTTTTAAAAGTTCGCCACTGATAGCCATACGGAATATAGATAAACTACCAATATTGACCGCTCCAATGATTGTTTACTCGTTCAGATGCGTTGGTGATGCACTCCAAGTCGGTCGTTCTGCGCGGCAGCTATCTATCCGCATGAAAGAACACCATCTGTACGCTGTTTCAGTCAAGGTGTTTCCGGATCAATCAAAAATGCGATTGTCGCACATTTGGCATACACTGACCATCGTGTTAACCATCATGTCCCTCTGAACCGGTCTTTGGTGGTGTAGACCGCTTTGCTTTCGTCCGGTTCTATACCACGCCTGACCCATCGGGTCCTTATGTGGTTCACCACTCCAAGTCTCTGGGATCAGGGTGCAGGTTACCATCACTGAACATCAGGTTTTCCTGACTATGGGGCTTTCCTCGTCTGCCATTTATCACACACTGGTGTGTAATAAAAAAACATGTTACAATGCGTACGTTGAACAAAGCCGAAGCCATATGTTTTAAACATTAGACCTCCAAATCATGTGCCCAGAAGCATCTTATCCAAGCTATTCGTCTTACCTGGGTTTAAAAACCCATTCCTCCCCCTATACACACACACACACCAAGCCTTCATAGTGGCACTGCTATCGCTTCGGTGAATTGCAGTCGACGCGTACGGTTAACCCAGAGAGGCACAAGGAACGCAATTGTTCAGTGATAAGGAACAAGTGATGTGTGACGAAAATGGTCAGTGTAGGTCACCTACTTGAGACCAGGAATCATTTTGACCGAACAATTAACCACTGTCACTCTAAGTCTTTGCATGTGTCGTATCCCAATTCGACGAGGTGATAGTGATTGCAAGATGAAAATTTCATTTGTATATGAACTGTTCCTCGCCTCAATTTTTCTTTGGTAGGAACATGGATCATGAAAAATATATCGTAAAATATTCCCAATGATGCTTAAGAAAGAAGGGAAAACGCGAAGATATTTATTTTCATTATATCGCTTCAGGTGTTAACGCATGACGTTCCTTAATCGATAGATTAATACAAGGCCTAAGCTGATGTTAAATGAATGTGTGTGTGTGTCTAGTGTTCAGTTGAGAACAAGCTATGGGGTCACAATAATCGGGTAGGGGAAGAGCTGGGTGAAAATTTTGTGAATTGGACACGATATAAAAGATGTCGGTCAAGAATAAATGAAAGAAGTGTGGAAGTGTGCGAAAAATACAGTAAATGAGGAGAGAACGGAAAAGGTGTCATACAGACATTTTGGGCAATCACTTCTATGACCATGGTAGCAGATCATGTTGTTTGCTGAAATTCGGCTTCATAATCCTAATTTCAAAAGAAAAGATCATATTGCAATACTGCACGATTTATGTCCAAGACGATTTCGCTGCATCTCAACATGGTGCATACTGCAGAAAATACAATGTTTATATGGGGCTTTAGCATAGAAACAAAGTAAAGCAAAAATACATGAAAAACAGAAAAAAACATAAAACAGGGAGAGGTAAAAGGACCAATATCACCAGGGTAGGGAGAGACTAACATAAAGTTCTTTTTGCTGACACAGAGGGGGGCTTCCATCAATTAATCGCAATCGCTTCAGCAAACCTTAGCAATCTTGCGACTTGTGACTTGTAGACAACTCGAAACGCTGTGTCTCGGTCGACCTGATGTTGTGTCAACAGCAGATGTCGAGCAATTGCTGAGGACGGAGTCTGGTAGTTTCGACCGTCGTTTCTATGCAGCGGACTTGACCTCAATTGGGTCAGCTGATTTTGGACCCAATTTGGAATATGTTCCACCACCCGATTGCGTAATTGTCGCTCTGTTCGGCCCACGTAGGTTGCTCCGCAATCACATTGGAATTGGTAGATTAGATTAGAGTTGGCAGACGTTCTTTTGCCGAAGGTGCGGGTATCCTGGTTGTCCGGTAGACGATTTGGGGTTCGCGCGATTGCTAACCTCAGTTGTTTGTAGAGCAGGCGGCTTATCTCATCACCTTTGAATTGAAGGTGCAATGTGACCCGCAATTTGGGAACTGACGCAATCGGTTCCTTCGCAATTTTCGGTTTGCTATGCATATTAACCTTATCCTAATTGAGATAGACGGTTACCGCAGATGTCATGATCTTCTTACGTTATTCTTTTCGTGCGGTTCTTAGGTGTAATTAAGAAACGTGTAAAGACTGTTTCTGGGTCAATCCTGTGTTCCCTGCCGATCAGATGTTGCAGGACTGAACTGTTCAAGCCTCTCACTGTTCCTTTTCGAAGGTCGGTCGGACAATGTTCAGATATGCTCTTGGACAAACACCTCGTTATTTGTTACGTTGCGTTGAGTTATTTTTGTAACCTGCAGTATTCAAATGCGGAAGTACTTTAAAATTTGTCCCGGTATAGTTTATGATATCCTCTCGATTTTATTTCTAGAAAATTTTCTTTCAATGATCCAACAATGACACTGTAAATTAATGTGTGATATTCCAAACCGGGAGGTGACAAAACGAATTCTGTCATCATGGTAAACAAAATAATTCAGTCATTGGCCAAAGGTGTTTCATATAGCTCGAGTGAAGTTAACGCTATTTCCCCGAAGCCAAATACAATGTCGCTGGGATAATTGGTGATACATACAGAAATTCTCAAAACTGTACATAATTCAATTCGGTGGTGTGAGAATGGTTCTACTGGGCAGGATCTTGACGTCAACATTGGGGAACAGAGAGTGGGTATGCAAAGGATATCAACACCTAGGTACTTTTAAAAATATTCATGTTTCATGTGAGTAATGGAGGATTTGATTAAATTTCAAATGGAAATTCTTCATGTATATAGCAAATGAAGTATGAACTGAAGAGTTCGGAAGTACTGGACAACTGTTTCGATCTGGTTGGATTTAATCAGCAGTGCGAATCCATCGACCCAACTGGGGATCGAACCCGGGACTTCATGGGCAGAACGCAAGTTGTGTCGACGGATTCGCACTGCTGATTAAACCCAACCAGGTCGAAACAGCTGTCCAGTGCTTCCAAGCTTTTCAGTTCACGCTTCATTTGCTATATACACCAAGAATTCCCATTTGAAGTATTCATGTCCCAAAAACATTCTGAGAACAGAAATGTTAGTGACTGTTACATGCGATACAAATGTTTGTGATAACCGATAAAGAGCACTAGACAGTTATTTAGTCTTGTTTGGGACTCATCAGCAGGGCGTGATTTTTGTGTCCCTTACAGGACTCTAACTGCGAACTTTCAGGTTTGGACTTCAAACCCTTACCGTTGCACTGCATGGTCGATGGTTATCACCTTGAGTGAATGGCTCCATAAATATAGAGTATGAGGCTTGGATTATCCCATTCGATTGTTCAGTGGCACCAGGCACTCTTGATGGTCTTCAATTAGTGGTGTTTAGATGAACAACAGGTGGTAAAACGTTGTCAATATTTCACTTTTAATTGAACGATCAAATGCTCGGAACATCACACTGATCAGACTCTGTGCGTTTCGGTAAACGGGATGAAATCTGTATACCGAAAAAACAAAAACAAACGGATTCTACAGATTCCTTTGGGCTTAGTAGGTCAAATGCCGTTGTCTTTGTCTACTAAAATGATGTTCCCAACGCTAGATTCAATGATAGCGTGGTCAGTTGAGCGAACCTCGAGGACAGAAGGGACGTATGACTGGAATCACCCCGGGCATACATCGTTGGTATCATTGTTAACCCAGAGTGGGCGACATCCATGAGGATTTATGCACATAGGATAACAATTTTTCTGAAATTTTTCCATGAACCAAGTGTAAACACATGATGTAACTACCAAACATTCATTTTTGATGCCTCAACCGGTAGCAGTAATTGGATTCGAACAGCCAAGCCGAGTGTAAGCAAATTAGCAAATTAGCTTGAATAATTTAGCATGTTGTATAAACAGGACAGTGCATATTTAGATCAAATAATGAAATGGACGGAAAATTACTTTAGCACACGAAGCGCTCAACATAACCAGACCATTTCGTCCTGCAATCTGTCGATAACCAAACCGCTCAGATCGATCGTATTCGGTATGTGTGAAGAATTCACTTGTATTGAAACATGAATTTCCTAAACCGAGTCGTCGTAGAAAATATGCTCTTGTGGGCAAGAAACGCTCTGAATCTCACTCCGATTTGTGATCGATTTGTAATCTATAGNAGTGCGAATATTGTTTAGTGAACGCAACTCACGAAACAAAATTTCTACACAGTCGAGCACACCTCACAAGTCAAACAAGGGTAACTATACTCGGACTGTCGTAAGGATGGAACTTAATTGACTTGACTGGAGGGTGAGGGTTTTCTGGGACTAAAAATGTGATTCAAAGCCGCAGAAGCAGCAACAGAAGGTTGATCGTTTGCGAGCTGCCTTTGGTGGTGACGCGCCTGCCAGAAGCACTGTGTTCCCAAATTTCAAGCGCATAATGTGTGGAATCCGATATGAGTTATCGAAAGTTGCCATGGACGCCTTTATTGAACTGGTGTAAGGGTTACGCACTTCGGCGTGTGGTCCAACAGTTTCATCACATGGTTTTAGCTCACGGAACTGTGCGTGAAGGCTGGTGAAGGATACTACAAGAAGCACTGCAAAGCGTATTTTTGTATAACGAATGAAAGTCTTGTGCATCCGGACACTTTTTGCTTAACTCTCGTATCTATGTATCGCTTCCCTGGGTTAGTTTAATAGCGTTTCGTACCTGCAGGAGAATTCTTTTCATGATAAATCATTTAAGTAAAGTCTAGGTCAATTGCGTTTGAATTTTCCATGTGCTACTGAGTTGTATGATCTCCGTGCCTAATGGCAACAGTGTGAGCAGTTTGGATACCGAGTACGGTGAAAGAAGATACGATCTCATCGAACTTACAGAGACATATGGCATCCACCAATTAGCATGTAACATGTAACAGGTTTTCTTAGAATTCATCGGATTCCATCGAATAAACATCTAAGGCAAGGTTAATTGTGCAAATAGTTGTTTGGCAGATTGAAGGTTTTATTTTGGGATTGTGAAAAATTCAGTTTAGTGTGGCCTCGTAGCCCTCAGCTGGTGGGGAGCGTGTGCTGTACTAAAGCGTAGGCGGCGTCCATGCGTGGGTTCGAACCCCAACGAGGCTACTGAACTTGTCGCAGTCTTGGCATAAAATCTTCAGTCGGTCAAACAACCATTTGCAGAGTTGAAAAAAGTCTACAAGGTCACGTAGTCAGTCCTCTAATTTGGACAACGGGACCCGCACGTGAACGATTCACTTTCAGTTTCGGTTCCAATTTGTCCCCAAACCGAACTTTATTCAAATCACTTGACTTAAGACGACTGGAGGAAGTTCGTTCACCGGAAACTTCCAAAAGCTTTTATGCTCGTACAAATTGCTTTTGGGCACACATAGAGGGGTTGTGCAGACGAATATCCACCGTTGCTACTGTGGTCGGTATCCGATAGCAGAACTGCCTCAGTAATCGCCCACGAACACGTTCTAAGTGTACTAGATGTGAAACCACAGCACTGGCGAGGAGTGATTTAGTCATGCTATACCGGCATGACTAAGAATATCTGAAAACAAGCTCGTTCACTACACTGCTGTTTCATTTACTTTTTTGTATTTGGCTGTTTTTCAGAATTAAAATTAGACGCTTAGTGTTCTCGATTAGATAACCTAATAGACTTCTGCCACTTGGACATTTCGATGTGACTTGATAGGGCATGATTACGTTAGATAGACGCATCGGATAGGCCTGATAAGTCCACATCTAATATCTACTTTCCTGTGGGTGAGAGTGGGAACTTGTACTGATTTGTACGATGTCGTTTGATGGACGATTGTTGCCGACAGAAATGAGTATTGACAGAACACCATTTCTCATCAGCTCATTGTTTCAGTCTTAAGTGTGACGACTGCTGCAGCTGCTTCGCTATTGTTTAGAATAACCAAATTGTTTGGTTCGATAAATACGTACGTACGGAATGATTATATTAAGCCCGGATATCTGTTGGTCGGTCGTTTTAAGCTGTTTGTACCAACCACCACCAACAGCATCTCACTTCGATGTGTACATCCGATATGGATAACTGGATAACTGGCTTACTCCACTCCGCGCAGAACCCCAGTCTAGCATAGAATACCTAATTAATATGTTTTGTGCACGTATTCACTTGTGCACATGTGTGAACAAGAACCGGAAACAATACAGACATTAAAGGCAGTAGACAGATGTACACTTGTTCGCGCATACTGTTTTCTCTACCATAATGGAATATTGTTTATGTATTAGTGCGAAAAATAGAGGGATATATTTTGCCATTTTGATCCTGTGAGATTTATATATCATTTACCAAACAGCTACCATCTTGGCCTGTGGATCGATTTCCCATAGTGCTTCGTTCCTATGTTGCCTAACCACTTAGTGAATGCACTCATGCGATGGTTGTAAAAGTATGAAATGAGTGGATCAACATGACATTGTATACCGCCACTAATACCCCGGTTTTGACTGACCGATATTCGTTCGCGCAAGGTTTGGGTCGCTAGACTTTCGAGCGGGCAATCGATTAAACACCGTTATCCATTATTATAATATTATTATTATGAGAATAACTGTAAAAAAAACGCAAACGCTTTTCGGGCACACGATATGTTGATTTAAGCAATCAGGCCGGATTAGCTTGAGTGTGGGATGGGTGCACACCGGGTAGCGAGTGTATGGCAAATGTAAAAAACTATAGACCCACGTCATACATGCACCTATGTTGTTTGAAAAACTTTAAAATTCCGGAGGTTTTTAAAGTGACATTATCGAATCTGGTTACGTAATCATGTTCTACTCAAATCTCATGACAAAATGTGCTTGAACGTTAAATGTAAAGTTGAACTTTTCAAACGAACACATTTTGATAAGTATTGATAAGTATTTCGGTGAATGTGTTTTTCAATTTAAGCGAAAGACGTACTGGGAATTGTTTATCGTTCTTTTTCCATGCGTGTAATTCACCGGGAATTCAGAACCACAAAGCCTGTGTCCCCAGTTCTCATTGATAACCAATCCTCATCAAGACCAATGCGCTTCGTTAACCATGGGACACGATTTCACCACCCGGTAGAATAAGCACTTCCTTCATTGGGTTTTGGCCGGTGAACCGAGGTGCCAATGGCATACTTGTGCCCACTGTCAGAGTGTTGAGCCAAACAATGTAGTCGTTCGAACAGAAAAGCTATTGATTATCGAGGGAACAGAAAACGCTCATAATATATACTGCTGTATAATTTATCTTTTGCAAATAAATCTTGCGCCTGAGAATAAATAAATCACGCATTTCCAAAAACGTGGGAAAATATATGCGATGCCCAGAACACTGAACACAAATCATATTTCTTCGGAAAATAGGGCACCGATCACAACTGGCTCGTGCAAAATGTTGCCGTACAGATAAACTTCAAGTTTCACAAACCGGCCAAATTCTTAGTGAGAAATCCCATTTCGTCAGAATGATCCGATCATTTTGTGACGGACGTTGCAATTGGAATATGATCGTTTAGCTACCGTACCGATGGACAGTTCTGGCTGTCCTCGTGTGCAAAGGATAACACAGCTTATTGAATGTGACTAACTCGGTTCTTTTGAGTACCAAGTCCCATGCCTGTGAAGTGGTCGGCAAAACTGGAAGCTTAACTATAATACGAAGCGAGCAATTGGTCGTCTTGCGTGTAACCTACCTGTAAGATCCAGGTTTCCACTCAAAATTAGAATCAACGGCCCTACAGTGTCAGTGAAAAGTGATGGGGGTGTACACGGTTGCCTTGATTTTGTGTTCTCTTTTGTTCATCAAACACTGAAAAAGTTCTACGGAAAGGTGATTTGATAAATTTCTTTCTTCACAAAAAATTTACCATGCAATTTCCACCTGGATTTTAGTTATCAAGGTTTAATTTAGAGATATCAACGAAATCTCTGGTCTAGTCAGCATTATCAACCATGTGTGAAAACCATTGTCAGATTATCAGTGGATCAATGTGAGTAACACTGGAAAGCCTTTGTAAAACTGATCAAGTTGTGAGGGCTTTTTTTGTGTGAATGGATCTCTAAACGCGTGTAACATAGACTCGACAAGCTAACACTTCGTATAGCAGCTTATATGTGCAAAGGGTGCCAAATTATCTCGCGTGCGAGGAACCATGGGTTTCTTGTTGGATAAAAAGGGACCCATCACGTACCGATCGCAATGGAAGCTTACTATGGTTTCTGGAATTAGTGGTTTTGATAACGATTTGGACAGCAAACATGATTTCCTTGTGTTCGCCTGAGTGCACTATTTTTGTTCGACAATAAGCAATCTTGTTTCAAAACAACTTCATCCTTACTATTTTTACCGAATTATCATTCTCGAATTCTTTTTTGCACAATATTTCTGATTGCTTTGAATTATCTCTGCCAAATTATACTGATAGATTTTGAAACTGATCAATATTGATAGTTATTTAAAAAAGAACAACGTGAGTATTATTTCAACAATGTTTCGAAATACCTAAACCAGTTTAGTAATCCAAAAATCCTCTAAGAACAAATTGCACACTCATATTTCTCTTTTACTATATCACTTCATTTACGAAACGAATTCAATACTTGGTAGAATTGATTTCAGGGATGTGGGAATTGAATGAACTAATTACCAATTTACGGTTATTCTCAAGAACAGAATAATCGGTTAAAATGACACCGAAGATGTTATTTTGTCAACAAACCCAAGTTGTTTTGGGAGCTCAGAGCTAAGTTCAAATTCAAACTACGAAACAGCAGATGGGACAGCACAAAAGATATCGATCTATCTTGTTCGACTGGTTCCGGTTCTTTGTCTACGCATTCCTTTAAAAGAGACTCCATCAGTGTTGATATTGATGTACAAGAAAATTCACCACGTACCAGATTACAAAGGAAACAATACTGTTCCATCAGTCTCTGTGGGTATGCGACGGGAACTGAACCGGCTGAATGTTTCACTGTGAACACTGTGAACAATGTGATATGGAAAGCGGTTCCCTATTGAGATTATATAAAGTAATCTGTGTGAAATTTCAAAGCTGTTAGGAGCATCTGGCAATGGGAACATAATAACGAAATACAAATATTTTAACTTCGTGAAGTACACAACTGCGTGAGGTGACCTAAAGCCCACTTGGACAGTGCGACGCAAACCTGATTTGTAGCTTGGGGAGTGGAAGTGAGACGAACAAATCTCGAAAAGTAATTGCAATAATTCCGTATTCGGTGTTGTGGGTTAGATGCGTCTAATCTTTGTCAACTGAAAGCCAGGGACGATTCTCAGTGTTTTTTTAGTGAATAGTATATCAATGACCGGACAAAATCTTGCAGAAGCACGTAACCGGTTTCGCGGTCCTTGCCGCTAGTCAGGTATGCGTATACGGTAATCTTCTATCTGGTCATTCGTGCGCTTGAATTTCTGATGTGAAGTAGGCAATGTAAATCTCATTTTCGGCTCGGAGAGTTAGTTTGTGACGACTAAGCCTTGAAGAATGATTGCTATGATTTTGTATTAATTGTTGTGGTTAAAATACGCCCAACGTCAGCCGGTTCGATGTTCAGTCATTTATATACTACTCATTATAGAAACATACTTTAACAGAAAAAAATATCAAGATTATCTCTGGTCGTTAGAATAAATAACATGGATTTGAATTGAGGGAAAATCTGAAATAAAACCAAGAATAGAAAGTCTATTAATGATGTTTGTGGTTTCGATTGACTCCCCCACCTGCCCTCTCCTCCAAAAATTTAACATAATAATTAAGAAATTCATCTCTGAGAACACTAATTACTTGTAGTGATTAATTGATTTCCAAAGAATTAATTTTTTAATTTGCATCACAGATAAGACAAAATCTTGTTTTCTAACTGTTTTATTGACTAAAATCAAATAATTGTGTACCATTTTGAAGAAGCAACCACTCACATGCTCTGTTAGGAAAGAGATCGTTATTTATCACCATAGGAACGCATGATATCAATGAATTCTTATAGTTTTAACCCATCACAGTTCATCATCCTTACCATTTTCCAAGGTAACATNAAATAGAATTCATACCAACGCCGTATGCTGGTAATAACGACGTTTTCGTTAACCTTACTGAATGGGTGAAATGCTTGATTAACGAAGTCAACGGTGCATACCTCACCGA
>UZAN01040855.1:7988-19277 GCA_900618425.1 Echinostoma caproni | reverse complement strand
TCAGTCTGTTTTACGCTGTACCGACCGAGGAGATCCAATGAAATGTTAACATCTCGTAGTATATTTGTCTTCCCTCTCTCTTTCTCTGTTCTAATGAGTCATTCATATGATAAATAATAGGTTCATGGTAAAATTTGCGGAACATTTATGAAACTCTCCAGAAGAAGTACTTAGGGTCATATGAGTCTGGCTCACTAAGAGCGCACCCAAACCATTCAAAGATCAAGGTTGCCAGTTAAACGGATGTCAGCCAATTTTTTCCCGCTGAGCCTTTATAGATCACCGGGATAGATGATGGGGAGTTGAAGAGCGCACAATGACCTTGAGTAATTATAAATCTTTTCTTAAAAGGACGCAGTAATATAATGTAAAACGGTTTTCCAACGCAAAAAGGATTGCCCATCCAAACGCCCCACCATCACCGAACGCACTACTTAAATAGCTCCATCTAGCACTGGTGTTGGTGAGTTCACAAAAATTGCCCACTATANATACCCAAGTTTATCAGAAATGCAGTTATTTTTAGATAATCCTCACTGGTTCGAATTAAAATATCAGTTTGCGCGCATTTGAACTGATAAGCACTTCGGGTCAGTTGTCATGACAACGGGACAATTACACAGCAGAACCGTCATGCTGCCATCGAACACCGGTTTGGGATCTGGTCCTTTTTTCAATTCCCTTTTTGTGCATTTTAATCGCAGAGTAATCAGTGACATAGACAGACGAGCTCACTACCTCCATCCGCGGAGTGATCGATCGATCCAGCGGATTGGCGACACTTCATTTCATGTTGTCATGCGTGACGTTATCTGGAACGTGAACTATGCGTGAGGAAAAAATGTTTTAGTGCTACAATTCAACCCTGTCCAAGTTAGCTTTTCAGATAAAATCAATCGTTTTGCCTGAGGACCGGACCTTGGTGAAAATTTCCAATATTTTTGAAGCACAAATGATATACCTCCCATTCATCCATTAGGAAAAATGTTAAATCAATATATAGTTTTTGAGAGAATAAAGACAAATTACCATTGAATAAAATAACACTATTTTTACGGGAACAGAATATATATCCATGAACTGAGAAGACCATAAAGTATTCTGTCCTTACTTAGCTCCGAGTTGACAATTATAAACTCTGCTTCTAATCTTTCACCCGTGGGGGATTGAGAAGAAGAATCGGAGGACAGAAAGACAGTTTAGTGTGTTCCTGTACCCCTTGCAAACTGCCTCGTTTCAGAGGAGAAACGAGCAGGGTGAAATAAATGAAATGAAAATAAATAAAATGAAAATGATTGACATAGACTCAGACAGCTACACGTGGTTTGTATAACCGTCCGCATTTCCAAGGCTCGAGCATCATATGCAGGACTGAAACACCCTGGGCGTAGATACGACGTTTCACTGAGATTGAGAGGTCGCGTATATTGTGCCACCGTTCGTCCAGTTCTGCTTTATGGTTGTGAGACCTTGAATTTGCGAGTAGAAGATATCCGTCAACTAGAGGTTTTCAATTATTGGTGTTTACGTAGTTTAGCCCACGTGAAATGGAGTGAACGGGTTAGTAATCTGAAGGTAAGCCGTTGTGGGGTTGAGAATTGATCAGGTATTCACCTGCTAGCACATCGATTTCAGATTGGTAGACTTCTCAGTCTATAGTACGTGTTGCGTATGCCCAAGGACCGTCTACCACATGGCATCTTATTCACTATAACCGCTCCTGGCTGGAGGAAACCACGTGGAGGTCAACAGATTACATGGAGACGAGGCATGAAGAGATGCATAGAACCATTAGGTAGAGCCTGTGTCACGCGCCTTCCAGGTTGGGGTTCAAAAAATTACGCAACTGGTTGGTTGGAGACATTGAAGGATATGGTAGCGAACAGACAGCAATGGACTTCTTGTTGCCATTTCTTATAAGGCCCGATTGCTTGAAACGGTATGTATGCAGAGTTCGGTTGTGCACTCTGTGTTGATCATAGAGGTTCACCTTCTTCTCCCTCTCACGAAGTAGGCCCAATCCTTGTCCACCTGACCAGTAAGCTTATATGTATTGCGAGTTCGACAGCGATCAGTGACTTTCACCTCACTGTGTTTCGCTGTACAGTGATGATTGTGTGGTTGAGAGATTTTTTCAGTAATAGGGATCGTTATGAATGTTGTACAATAATAATCACTAACAAAAATAAACTTTTTCACCTCCTTTTATTCACGGACTGGGAACTGACAGGGTAAATGTTCAGGGTGAAGACTGCAGCCAACCGAACGGGGAACACGTACGACCATGGAATGATTCAAACTCATGACCTCTGTTTGGATCGCTCGAACAGTGATATTGATCACTTTATCACTGCAACCCGGGTCGATAGGTGTGTTTTAAAACCTAGAGAATGCTATATCGTCCTGAAATCGTTTTTCCTTTTTGTGCATAGGAATAGCAGTGTAAGATTTAATTACACGCTGAAGCAAAATTTTTCGCCTATTTTGTGCGTGTCTTCTGGCCTTGATCGAATTCATCCATACACCATGAATAAAGTCATTGGATCGATAGGTCTTGAAACTGGTCGGGTGATGGATGGATAACTTTCCATCCAAAATGCTCTCAGTGTTGTGAGGCACTACTCACATGTGTGAATAGGATGAAAAATATCAGGTAATTCCTTTCGGTGATCAAAAATCAAGAACACCGAGGGAAAATTGCAGTAGCTTAGAGAATACCTACCAACTATCACATTCATTACCCGATGTGCTGCCAGGAGCTGCTATGGTATGTTTCAGATGAGGTTTCTGAGTCAAATTATTGAGGTCCCAACTGTAATCGACAATAAGCGAGTATCCTCGATCGAGCACCGCCTTGTTCAATTTAACATCAGTTTAAGTGTTTTGTATATTCAGATGAATTTTTTAAGCTTACAGACAAGCACTCACCGATCGAACAGCGGAGTGTAAATAAACACAAAGGGTAAAATTTCTGGTTTTACACTTACGAGTTTACACAGAAATTCCTGACTACTTGGTTTCTACCCAAAGAAGAACAAGTAAGGGACAGCACAGTTTCACCACAAAATTCATTTCAACAACAAGCCGACTGAAAACCAGGTTGAGCATTCAATTAACAACAGCAGTTATACAGTTCGATGTGCAAGGGAACAGTGTGATTTAGAGTAATTGGTATAGCAAACTTTTCAGACGCATACATGTCTATAAACTTCACATAATTCACCAACTAACTCTCCGGGCGGAAGAGGATGGTTACACGACTGATAATTGCTGAACAGCGACGCAGTCTGTTGACGTCTGGTTGGGAACTATAGGGAGAATGAAAGGGAAAGCAGCGTGAAATGACAAGTCGGATGTATTGATAAACAAAAGCGGCAATCACTGATCGACTAACATGACCCTGCATCAGTTTCCCAAGTTGAAAAGCCAGACGATGTGATTTCTCGATAGAACACTTCTTGTGGTTGGAAGAGTTTCCACCTCAGAGGGTAACACTAAGATATTTGATAGCAATTGAACGGCACGGGGAGCAGCAGTTCACCGGACAGAAGAGATCATGTGGGAAAACAGAGCGTGAAGCTGTGTAGATGCATTTGAAAGTATTTGGAGGTTAGATTAAAATTGCGAATCTGGGCGAAATTATCAGAAAGACTTTCAAGAACTGAACACGCTGGGATATGATGAAATAACTCGGGTGTGTGGGGGGTGGATGGGTGGGGGTGTAAGACAAATAAGTTCAAATAAAGTTCAGTGAGTCAAATCGAAAAATAATGGACAAATGAAGATGCAACTTGCCCTACTCCCCAGTCAGTTTTGAGGAAGCGAGAGTAACTTCTGGCAATTTTGGTTCATTGCTTATGTTGTGAGAAAGAATCCACCAAGGCAGACAACTAAAGTTTGGGGACAAAAAACACGTCTTCATGGCCCCTGAGAAGGAATACTGAACGTATGGATTCAAATCTTGTCTTTCATTTCGCCCGTTCGCCGAGCCTGGCAACTTATTTGCAAACGTTTCATTACCAGATCAAATCTTTTCTGTCTGTTTGTCTGTTTTATAGAATGCACAAATGTACAGTCAACTTTCAGGAAGAGGGACCGCGGTCATACAAATGTTGCCTGGGAAAATACAGACATAGGGAAGACGGTTGGCGGTGGAGCGGTTCGCACCCCGGAAGCCCAGGTCACAAGTTGGCGACCTAACCACATGACCACTTGAAGAACAATGAGGAAACACATATCTTCCACACTTCAGAGATTTATTGAAAGATTTTGCAACATATTGGATCAGACAAGGCACTGTGACTAGGTAGTGGCTCTCCTTGATTTGTGGACAAACTGGAAGAGTTCGTTGGGCAATAATTGAGAATTGAACAGGAGAAAAAAGACTGTTTTTTAGCTTGAACAAAGGTCTGAGGCTGTTCATAAAAGATGAATAAGTTATGTGGTTTGTTTTGAGAATAATATCTATAAAAAGAAACGGAACAAGAGGAATTCTCCTTGTTGTTTTTCACTCTAACTGAGGAGGTATGAGCATCGTGTTTGCGGATGTATAAAGGTAGGTCCTCTGTACCGGCGGCGGTAGTTGTCTATGCAGTGGAATTTTGGCCCCTCCCGAATCGCGAAAACTATACTGCTGTTAAAGGAAAACTGGTGATGGTTGTTGTTGGCTGAATGAATGATGCGTTCAGTTTGTCATCTTTCGGTAGCATAAATTGTGTGTGCGCGTGTGTTTCTCTCCTTCGCGTGCAAGAGTATCTACTAGACGCGTTTAACGTGAATTGAAATTTATGGAAATCATTTAACGAAGGACTAATTCAAACTGTTAAGGTTCCTCTTGATCCGACCGGTAAAATATCCGTCAGATATGCAAACTTTGGCTTTGCCAGGACGTTTTTCCTTTCTTAGTCATACTGAAAGAAGCCCTTGTATTTCGCAAACTACAAAGGGCTTTTACTCAGAACTAGCAAAGACAACGTAAGATGATAGAATTACGGAAATGAACTGATTTATTTTGCATTGGAAATATTTTCACAGATCAATCAATTACTAGAGAAAAAATTGAGTGGCGAGCCGCGGTCCCCGTGATCTAGCCGAAAGATGCAGCTCATCTGAATAGGCTAGATCTTTTATAAACCATTTAGTTGCACATATCTGTGCTTGCTCCATCGCTTTATCTAAATAGCAGTGGAAATGCTTAGATGCTAAAATTTTCAGATATTATATTTGAAATTGCGTCGAATTTCTGCATTTTCGCCTTTAAGGTATCGACATGTTTTGACCGTTTGTGCTATGATTTGTATACCATTTAAAGGAAATTACCACCCAATCTTCCCAGGTTTTCACTATTAGAAATCCACATCTAATACCTTGGTGCATAGAAGTGCCTGATACTACCGCACGATCCGAAATTCGAACCCCATTAATTACCATCCAACTTCGGTGTTAGACAGCTTTGCTGTTGTCCGGTTCAGCATCACTCTTTACCTAGAAGGGGCCCTACGCAGTTATTCACTCCAAGTTCAGCGGGTAAGGTTGCCAGTATTCATCACTGAACGACAAGCATTCACGAACACGGCCTCTACTTCGGTTGCTGTACATCACACGAATAGGTGTGCCGAAAAACAGCAAAAACAAGGGCTCCTCAGGACTCGAACTGTGAACGCTCAGGGCAAATATAAACACACTAAACACTGAGTTACACACGGTCTATGATCAAAATCTTCAGGACATGGCTATTTGGACCAAACATATATGTTCTCGATCCACATTTAGGAGATGAGTGGTGAGCTTCACTTGCCAAGGAATTTCGACACGCATAGAACAATGAAGGAATGAAAAGATGAGCCAGGAAGCATTACACGGCTGTTTTGTTCTAGTTCACTCTCACCAATAGTGCGAATCTGTGGACACAATTCACCATGAAACTCAAACAAATTATCTGCTAATCCGGTGTAACAAGTAATCTGATTGCCCTGGAAGTGTTACTTTTGCAAACTAAACAATAAACTCCATAGAGGGAAAGAGTTAGGGAAAAGGGGCGATTCAGTTCGGGACAACAATGTTTATGATTGTATTGTGCAACAGTGATGACGGGAACTGTTCTCTGTAGTTTATAGATTTATCTATCTTTTTAATCCGTATTAGTTATTTATTTTTCTTCATTTTCAAAAAGTATGATGATAATGAAAATACCACCATAATGCTTGCAAATTACCACTTGAAATTTGGCGGGTAATTTCCCTCGACAACACACACACACATCTCATTCTCCTTCTACCTTTTTGATCTCTCTTCGGAAAGCCGAATTTCGTTCATTCTTGTCCGTCTTTACACGGCACTTTTCACAGGTCCCGTGTTTTTGTTTATATCATATTGATCAATGAAAATAATAATAGCCGTGCTTGTGAGATACCAGTGTATCACTCCACACAAACTTCATCCATACCATGATTCGAGGGAACTGGTTACGGTTTCGGGGATAACCCATGGTCCATGTCCACGTTAGTGGATATTCTCATATCATCCACATACTCTGAGCACAATCTACATGAAAAGGTTCACTGAATATTACATTTTTGTCAGACATAGAGAATTGACAATCAGCACGCTCTTGTCCCGTCACCAACCCACCNGCGACCGCCTCTGTTTCGCGCCTTTACTGAATCTGTCATCTGGCGATGTTTGCGCGTATCGAACCTACCGCACAACGTGAACGATAGTCATTTCATTTGTTTGATCACACATGTTTCAAGGCCGTTAGACACAACCGGATAATCTCTGTCAACGTGATAAATTACCTCGCAATTAATTTCAAAAACCCTTGAGCTAATTCAACGACAGCGAGGCAGCGAATTTGAAAAAAAATACTGGTGGGGCAGACAATCACGGTAATGCGTTGAACTGGGTCCCCAAAGTGAAATGAGAGCACAGGGAAAATGATAAGAAATCCACAGCACAAAGCACAACACGGAACAAGATTTGAAAAACGTAAAATCGTTTTCCCAACATTTATTTCATTATGCCAACTATATACTCACATTTTAAACTGTGGACATGTGATTCCAAACATCCAGGGAACCAGTTCAAGGGAAATGACCCTCAATGACCAGAACGTCAATCTTACTTAGTTAGAAATAAGAGGCTATTAACAAAGAATCATTATTATTATGGATATGATACTTTATCCACGTTGATTCACACAATTAAAAAAAATGAAACTGTGCCCCGAGAATAGATGGCTGCAAGCGGGCGCTTTATGACATTTGTTTAGATAACCAGCCTTAATCAACAATTATGACGAATAAAACTAGGTGTGATCAGGAGTAAGTCAGGCGGCTTTAGTTCCTAAATCATCATGCGTGCAGACCGTGATATTCCGTTAAAAATGAGTGACCGTCCCTAATGGTACATTAAAAACTCATTTTCTTAGTTATTCACATAGTCACCGGCAAATAAAATTTAATTGTCCCGTTAGATAACCCAAACAACCGTGATTGTGTGCCATTTATCTCAAACATTCCTCCCATTTGAAATTGTGAACAGTTCAATTCAGCCTAGGTGGGATTTAAACCCACTCACGTATGGACATCGCCTACGCTTGTGTACAGCGCACACTCTAACACTTGAGGACTACGAGGCCAAACCGACAGAGCACTGATCTTTTCACATTCGAATCACCAATCTAACTTACAGAGACTTACGGTTTCCACCAGCTAGCATATAGGTTGATAGTCATGATAGAATTTCCATAGAATTCACCGGAGTCCATCAACCTTGCCTCATTCGGTTCAAATTAGGCAAATATATATGTATATTTTCAAATATCGACAAATTGTCATTGGAGATAAATGTCTAATTCTAACCGGCAGATAATTACCCCAAAATGGAATCCTGTGTGTACGTATGCATTCAATTTATCTAACTGAGCAGCAGGTGGTCATCCATTTTATACTATTCATTTATTGACACCGTTATGCTATAGAGTTTCAAATTAGGAAATATTTTCTAACTTATATTTATTTCAGGTTCAAATTATGAATGAAACTAATCTTCAATAATCAAAAATGAAACTGTTTCTGTATTTATTTTTAAACATTTCTTATCTGTTCCCAACGGGGATCAAAGTTTTGCTAAAATGTTTGTCCCCTTGCAATCAGGAACACTAATAATTGAATGACAGGGAATCACTTTCTTACGGACCGGAGTAAATGGTACCTGTCATTATTGTTGTACTGATACAAAACATATTAAATTTTATGTTTATCATGTAAGATACAGTTAGGTGTATTTGATATGACAATTTAGAAACCGGAACCCATTCTCAAGTAGGATGGAGTAAAAGGAAAAGCAGACGGATACAGCCATTAGCAATAACGAATAACAACAGCGATAGATTTGGCCCGGGTTCAAATCATTCTCATCATGTAAAATCATATAGCATTAGCATGGAATTTGTGACACGACTGTTTCGGAGAACAGCTGTATCACGGACAAAATTGACCGCCTTCTGTTTTCCTGAATCTGCATTTTAGAAACAAATAAACACCGGGTAAAGCATCCGATAAGATCTTGATCTAAAATTTTGTTTTGCAACAAGCACATTCTAGTTTTAAGCATGAGAAGGAACCTGGATAACTTCGGATCGCCTATTCATGATCGCTGTCTGTGTGTTTAAGTTCCGTTCCCTCATTCGATTGATGGTCAATAGGACTGTATTTTGACTCACTTTACAGATACCGAAATGAACAACTGTAAATTTTAACAGACATTGAATTACAGTAGCACAACCAACAATTAAGTACCCATCATGTACCTGACGAAAAAATGTGAATTAATTGTTATTACAATTAGAATAATCTCTTGAAGCTTTATACCGAAATTCGAACAACACTGTTCGAAATGAAAGAAGCTCATGCGTTTGCTTTCAGTTTAACTAATCTGCTACAGAGTTTATGGCTCTGACGGGAACAGGAGGGAAACGTCTGTCACCTGTGGTTTAGAGAAGGCCTGTGCTTAGCAGCTCTCACATAGCTCGATGAAAAGTCAGACAGGATTTTTGGCATTTTATGAAAAACGGATCTCTACCAAGAGCGGTACTTTTTTCTGTGCCCTCCGAGTTCCTTTTTTGCTAGATCGATAGCAATTACCTTCCAATTGGGAAAAACATTGATTAGATTTTTTCTCGTTCCATTTGCTTAGCGCTTTATGGTGAATTTTTCACAATAATCGATGAATTTCATGATAAACTGTTCCAGTTCGTATTTGTCTGAAACATTAGAAAAAGGGTGTTGCTTGATAATCAGATTTTCGTAACCACGTAGAGTTATTTCATATAAATACAATTGTAAAACATTATCAAAAATAAACTAAGACATGTGAAAAAGTAAGCGTGAAGTGGATAATCGTGTCGTTGCAATCTGTTTATTGGTGAAATAGATTTCGGAATCGGATTCAGCTGCCCCTTCGTGATCAAAAGTCCTTAAATAAGGACGACAGTGTTAATCAAGCGATAAAGATCTATTTGAATCCCACAATAGCACGTGACATTCCGCATTCTCTCGGTTCTCTGTGGCAGCCATTTGACTGGCCACTTCCATCGCCTTGCAAATTTTATCGTTATATATTTATTAAACATCGTAAACTAGAATATAAGAGGAATAAGGTATGAGGTTCATATAAAAGTATGAACTTCATGGGACAATACATCCGTCCATGTTATAAACGGATTTATCCAATTGGGTCACGTGGTTGAAAGCTGTTACCATTAGTAATAGGATACTAGGATACGAAACCCTTGGGTAGTTTAGTTGCTCGCCAGTAGTCGGTTGTTAATTTCTGACAATTAAAGCTGTGGGATCAAGGCGCATCTGAATACAAACTGAAAATTGCTAATCCATCTTTGCTATATTTCTCGTTACCTTGGGTGTCAATTGGTTACAGACATGTGCAAAGGAAACAGTCTCTATTTTACACGTAAAAACGAAACGTGTTTAGACAACGGTTCTACGTCGAAATTACTGACCGTGTCTCGTAAGAACGTTTTAGGGGGGATCATTCCCCTGGAACTTCTCAATGGACGTTTGTCGAACGGTATCTCTAGAAAATTCTCGGCATCTTAACCGTATACCCTCACCACTACTCAAATCCTTCATTTTATATCTTTTCACGTGCATTTGCAGTGTGAGACATACAACCAGGCGATTATCAAAACTTATTGCTGAGCATGGTCCTGCGGCCGGAACGGTTAGATTTATTCACCAGCTCAGTCCTCGGTCATGTCGTCGATAGCGGGCATTTTGTGAACAAATGGGATGCATTCAAAATTATTTACACTATACACCGGAGATATTCCAAGGGGATAAGAAAGCACTGTTTAACCACGGCCGAGGCGATAGTAATTCACATTTTCAATCCAGAATTATGAAAGCTTGAAAGACTGATCCAGACACTGGTCCGGAGAGTGGCTTGATGGCACATAAAACGGAGCATCAACCCACCTCTCCCAACCCCGTCCTCTCCATCCAGTATCATCTGCCACAATCTCAACAATTAATTAGTTTTGTCTCCAGTGGTCATTCCCGTTAAGATGACATATAACATGATATATAGCATGACATATAGCTTCTAGTGTATCTTACGTAACTTCTTCCCGCTCTCTGGTCTTAGTTCACAATCTTCATTTCAATTTGTTCATCTCTCTACCGTTTTTCATTTGACACTTTTTCCTTTCACTATCTCCACGACTATAACATTGACTATCACTGCAGCCTTGTCATATTCGTTTGTTCTGCTTACTAGCTTCTGTCATCGTTGATAAATCTGCTTTGATCGACCAATCAGATATCTGTCCTATGATCTCCTTACATATGTAACCGCCAGATGCGATATAAATATCGAAAAGAAATTTCTTCACAAACACCATTTTCTATAATGCGTTTTTGTTAATTTCTACCTAGAAGACAGTTATGATCGAAAAATAGCGGATAACTCTGGCACCGAGAACAGATAATGCTTATGATTGCCGCTGTATCCAAAACGGTTGATGTCATTACAATCGGTACATAAAACAGCGCGAAGTGGTAAAATGTTTTTCAGTACAAATGACATCAATTATTGGTACTTTTAAGCCCATTGTATGGGGTTTTTCCCACAGAAGTGACCTCGAGGTGAACTGATGAATGACCGAAACATTATATTCACTAAACCCTATTTGAATTTGTGCAGGAGTGTGTGTGTGTGTGTGTGTGTGTGTGTGTGTGTGTGTGTGTGTGTGTGTGTGTGTGTGTGTGT
>UZAN01040854.1:38354-55643 GCA_900618425.1 Echinostoma caproni | reverse complement strand
GGAGAGGCCAGGTCTCGCAATGGTAAGGCAAAACGTTACGAACTGCGGCAATGTACACCCTACCCCCTTAAGGGATGGTCGGATTTCATGGCGACGCCACAGGTGTCGCAGGTTGACGAAAGCTGCTCTAGCTTTCGTGATGTGATCTCCTCCCAACACCATTACCAGCTGCGATCAAGCTCCCGAGGCACTTAAAGCTCTCAACTACTTTCAGCTGAGCACCACAGAGGGTGACTGCAGGCACAGTCTTGAACAAACACTTTGAACTCTATAGGTGTAAAGCACATACCATACCTGGATACCTCGATCGCCAAGCGGTTTAAAGCTTCTTAGACTGCCTGTGTGTTGTTACCCAGCAAGGCGATGTCATCGGCATATTCTAAGTCCAGAACTCTGTTCCCTGGGAGGAGTTCGACTCCACCGCTGGCTAGATCGGACAAAGCGTTCTGTAGAACATCGTCTATGACAAAGTTGAAAAGGAATGGGGATAAAGGGCAGTCTTGTCGAACTCCACTCGAGACGGCAAAGGGTGGCGAAAGCTGGCCATAGACCCTAACCCGACCTGAGGTATGACGATACAACTCTTTGAGGATCGACACACTTATCAGGTACTCCATTCCTTAACAAACAGTTCCATTGTGCGGTCCTATCGACAGAATCAAAGGCCGCGCGGATGTCTAAGAATACAATGACCGTTGGTCTTTGATAAGCATGACGGTACTCTAGCAGCTGTCGGAGGGTGAGGATTTGATCGATGCATCCACGACCAGCGCGAAACCCAGCCTGCTCCTCGCGGGTCTGCTCCTCACGATTAGTGTACAATCGGCCGAGAATGACGGAGCCACAGCTTTGACGCTATCGAGATTAGGCTTATACCCCTATGATGGGCGCAGTCATTTCGTGGGCTCCTTTTGAAGATGGGGACGACAATCTACTTTCCCCACAAGGGGGAGGAGACCTGATCACTGTTCCAGACTTTAGAGAACAGAACTTGTGGTTCTCTAACAAGCTTTATTCTACCATCTTTAAATAGAGCAAAAGGAAGGCCATCGGAGCCCGGTGCTTTGTGACGTCCCAAAGCTTAGATCTCCTTATGGATTTCCGCCTCAAGAGGTGTGTTTGTTGAGACAGACCATGGGACGTGTGTCGATATCGCTGTGTGAAAAGCTGACGTTGGTGGCCAGCTAAACTGTGCCTTGAAGTGCTCCGCTCAGCTGGCAAGACTTCGCTGTTGATTGTGAATGGGTGAACCGTCAGCTTCGCAGATCACACCCAAGGCTTTCCTACCGGTGACCCGGATGAGATGGAACAGCTCATAGTAGGTGTGAACAATTGGTTCATGTAGGGGAAAACAATGTCTCTTTGTTTGTACACTATTTCTGCAATCTAAGTTTTAGGTGATGAGCGTGTGGGAACTACCACTTGGGTAAACACGAATAAGACCAACCTCGCTAACCTCGGATTTTGTATCCCGTATAAGTCAATGAGTACGCAAGTAGTGAATTAATTAGTCATTCTTTTCCCAGTATGTAACTCCAAAAATTACCGGTCCGTAAGCTGGTGAGCAAGCAATACATCAACACGCAGACAGTCAAGTACAAAAACTGGTGCAACCGGTACCAAAAGGAATAGGTCATCACGTTGAGCAGTCAACGAACCAATCAACGCGGACAGGTCAATGCTGCCTCTGATTCGGTGAGGCAGATCGACCTTGCAGCAGAGGCAGTTCGCATAAGGTGTGTGTGTGTATGGGCAGGCTGCAACGGTCGGTCGCGTTACGTGCGGAAAACATTTCACTCGACTGCAGGCCACAACATCGGGTAGCCTACTGCAATTCGGTCAGTCGTTTGTTTAACTGGATCACCATGTCATTGTCTATCCACCCGTGTTTCCAAAATTACTCATGCGAAAATACAACTGTTTCTGATTAGTGTAAACTTGGAAAAAACGATAGCTGTTATCTGTCACATTTGAGGTTGACGGGTGGAGAGGAAGAGGAAGGGGCAAGGCAAGAAGAGAGCAGCAACCACCTGAACAGACTAAAGGTACGCTCAGTGGTCCAGTCTCGTCCAGTCAATTAGAGAAACCGCTTTAGTTCGTCTTTTGCATAATATTTCTCCCACAGCATATCACTCAAACTGACATGATGCTTCGACCAAATAAGCCGGGTTTCGTCAATCTGCGACTAAGCCAACTGGGGTGCTCTCGATTGCGTTCGGCTAAGCGGCGGGTGGTACGACCAATGTAAGTGGTTCCACAGGAGCACACGAATTGGCAAATACAGAATAAGGTCATTTCCAACAGTAACTTATCTTTCATCTGCAATGAAAGAACTGGTTTGAAAGTGTAGATAATACGTTAATCAGCGGCATAGTACGTATTTATGTATGTATTTTGACAGCAGTCTGGAGATAATTATCAATCCAGATAATGTGTCACCTTTGAAAGGAATGGATAGGTAAACTGGTTTCTTTTTAGCCGTCATCTCAGATTATACTTTTTTGGTGGCCTTCATACATTGTTGAATGATCTTATCCGGATATCCATTTTTTATGAAAGTCGTTCTGATTTTTCTTAGCTCTTCCTCGCATGTATCAGGGTAGCATACTTGCCTTGTCCTGTTGAACATACATCGAATCAATGCCTTCTTTCGCTGTAGATGCACAAAACTGTGATAATTTGTATGCTGACCTGTCCAAGTCTGCTTTTGGTGAATGCTGCGTCGAAGAGACCCGTTTTGACAGCGCGTGAATAAAACAGCGAGGAACGCCAACTGTCCGGAAGATTTCATTTCTAGCGTGAATCCTATGTTCTTATGGGCTTTGTTAAATTGGTCCAACGGAACAGTCGGACTCATGGAGGATTAGACCACACAGATGTCATCTACATAGCGCCGATATAATACACATTCTTCTATATAGCCATCCAATACTTCAGTTTCCAATTTCGCCATAAACACATCTGCTAAAAGAGGACCTAAGGGAAACCCCATAGAAATTCCGTCCTTCTGGCGGTACGTCACCCCACTGAACTGGAATCGCACATTAAACGTGTAGAAGTAAATTAGGTTGCGAAGGTCTGCAATGGATAAACCAATATGAATACATCTGCGCTCAATCTGATTGCGTAGATAGTCTATGGTCTCTCCAAGAGGTACGTTAGTGAATAAACAGGCTTTCCTGAAGCCTCCAGCTATTCAACAGTATCCACAAATTCAAAGGTATCCCTCGGGCTGTAAGTTGCTAGTTCCCTTCTGACGGCTAGCCATTTAGCTATTCCGTGATAAGGTGAATTGTACATCTCCAGTATTGGGCTCATTGGCAATCCTTGTTTGTGTAGTTTTGGTGGACTGTAGAGTCGTGGTATGTGTGTGTACCAACTGGTTTATTCTTTAGAAAGTGCTGGAGCTTATTATGTCCTCCTATTCCAGTTTTATAGCGGTTTTAGACAATCCTTTTTCGATGGCGTCTGTTCCGTCTCTTTCCCCATCATTTTTAGTCAACTTTGTGGTGTCTCGTAATAACAGTTCCATTTTGTTCACATAATCAGTCCGATCAACAAACGACAATCCCCGAGCCTTTATCTGGTCTCAGAAGAATAATATATTTGTTTCTCTGAAGTTTGATCAACCTTTCAAGATGTTCCTAAGAGAGCTGTCTTCTACGCTCAGTCGGATAAGTTAAGTATTGATAACTTGTCATGACCAGCTGTGTTTTCAACTTTTCTAAATTAGTATCCGGTGCATGCAACAGATCCGAAAGTTGATTGTAAAGATTGTGAAAGTTATAGAGTTAATAACACAGCGATGTCGGTAGAGAATTATATTCGCCGACGTTTCGGTTACCGTGGGTAACCTTTCTCAAGGCAGGTTTTTACAATCAAATGACTGATTGATTGTAAAGACTTTCAAATTGTAGCTCTAAATCCAATTACCTAATGTTTTGATTAGGACATCAAAACTTGGGTCCTAACGATGGAACTTCAATGGCTAACTTATCCAGACATAAAGAAGAGAAATTATTCACATACCGTTCTGGATCTCTGAGAGATTGTCCGTCTCTGACTCTAGTGGTGGCCAGCAAAGTTTTCTTTCGTTCTTTTGGTGCTATCTTGATTCGATCTCCTATACGTAAGTTAGGAAACCTGACACTTCGTCTCCTTGCAAATTGCTTAGTGATTCTACAGCAACTACACATTTCTTTTCCAAATCCCGTGTGAGATTCATCCACGTGTACTTTTCATTCAGCGCATGGCGACGTAACCATGGCTTAGACACTTCAGTATGATTCCGACGAAGGATATTCGGATATTCTGATTTAGCGATGCAAGCTTCCAGGAAACAAACGGAAGGGGTCACCTTCGCCAACTGCTTACGGAACTTGACATGCTGGTCGGGTTCTTTTAGTACGGGATGGTTCCTGGCTTGTCTGAGAAATTGAGTTATTGAATTATGTGATTTTGTGACCTTTAAAGGAATGCTGTATTTGGCTAGTAAATGAAGCACCAAAAATGGCCTTGTTTCCCAAAGTGACAGATACTTCTGTCATGCATGCTGCATACATGATGCTGCCTGATACCACATGCACGCACGCACGCATACACGCTATGCGAACGGACTCTCCATTACAATATCGATTGCCTTCAGTCAATCAGATGTTAGTATTGGACTTCGCGTGCTGATTGGTACGTTGAGTTTTTGAATGCCTACTTGACCGCATTCGGATGTCATGTGACGTTTGAGCCAGTTGTCAGCCTGTTTGCCCCCTGCCTATGTGGCTGCGTTACCCGCTTCTGTTTGTTCACCGGCCTGCGGACCGGCTATACGTGTGCCCTCTACGACAAATGCACTGCACAATTAAGTGCTTATTTACCTACTTAACCGGGACAGAACACCAAGCATGTGATAAATTCAAATCAATCAAAAATCCTCAACAAAAAACAAAACAAGCAGTGAGGCATGATAAAACCGAATACTGATTTTTTCGCACATTTTCTCCATAAAACGATGTAGAAACTTATGTATATATGTGTATATAGACGAAATTACGCGATTGTGGGTGCATGGTGATTTGAAGATCACGTAAAAAGTCTTTACAACGGCAGAAATGAGGTAGTTTGTTTTCGTGTCCGTTCGTAACACCTCAGATTGACAAACTTGTCCTACTGACCCAATCCAGTGAATCACTTTTGGCTGAGAATGGACAAGTTGTCTGACCACATGCGTCATGGGTGGTTGAGATCGTCAGATCAAGGACAAGAACACAGTGATATGAAGAAATCCAGGGCGAAGTTGCCGGGGAGGGTGGTGTAAGTTCAGATGGATGAATTGATGGATTGATCAATGGAGGTAGGTAGGGAGAGACGGAACACCAGCATTAACCAACGACGACGGTTAGGTCAAGTGATGAATGAGCAATGTACATGAAAGTCTCTCTCTCAAAATAAATGATAATAGATAAATGTTCCAAATGGATATAGGGATGACAATGATAGAAGGTTACTTGTTCTTCTCCAATCACGGTGAAATACAAAGGTATAGGGGAACAGAAGAAGTAGAGAGAGAGAGCAAGAGGAAAAGGAGCTGAATTTCAACAGGAATACTCCGGAATGGGGGATTAGAGTTCACAAGGGTGTAGGTGTGTGTGTGCGGGATAAAGGATGAGCGATGATTTTGTACAGAGCTCCCTTGGTGCACATTTATCATAATGGATCTCGTCGATGTAATTCTTCTATTGGTTCGATCGGAGCTACCGGAATCGATGAGGTGGTCCTGCAGCTCGTGGAGGCATGAATGAGAACGAGTCACGCGCTCGACGTGTTCTGCGACTATTCCCACAGAATAGCATACGCATTTGTTGTTCCGAGTCTAAATTTTTCAGTTCACTGGCAGTCAGTCCTAAAATGCTAGCTAACAAGTCTGTGTTCACCTCGTACAGAGCCAACACATCGACCAATTTCATTCGATGCGGATTCGATAAAAAACCACACGTAGGATTGCACTGCGGTATCAGATGATCAAATTCCGGTGGTTCGAGTGATTGTCCATTGGATAGTAATGGTCGAACACGTGATGTCTCATTAAACTGGTCCGGTTTGCACAGATAACCACCTCGATCTCCGTGACCTGAAACGAGGCCACAGGAGTCGATCACGTGATACAGATTGTAGTCATTGGCCGTGAAATAAGACGGTAAACGTGTGGCAGGCATGCGATTCAAATACCACGCATAAGAATGATAACTAGGATTAGCTTGTGTGAGCCGCGGTTGTTTGGTCATTGTTAGGGAAGTCGGACTAGATGTATAGTACGTGTCCACGGTATTTCGTGTTGCTCTTTGCCGAACTAATTGTTCCGGTGAATTGACCAATTTGTCTGACTCAGACTGAGTGATCTCGGAGATACGCGTGGTCAGGTGACGACGATGACGACGCTGGCCACGTTGATTTAACATGGACACTAGCCGGGAGAGAAATAATAGCGTGGAATTTTTGGTAAATCTCGCATTCATTGATTGGTCCAGATCGGCTGCTGGTTGTGTCATGTATTGATTCTGAAGGTGTAGTAAGGAATATGGATGTTGCATAGACCATAGGATCATTCGCTTTCGTGTCCATTCTCTAAAATCAAGGTGGGAGAAAAACGGTAATTACAGTCCTGAAATACGAACGTGAAAAGAGATAAACATGTTGCATCGAATCACATTATACAAATTGAGTCCCAAACTGTTACGATGTCTAGACCAAACCGATTTATTCAAGGAATTACCCAGATCTGTATCCAGATTGGTTGCCATTGGGGGGATTTCAAATGATCACACGAGGATTGTTCACCATATATCACGGATTCCCATACATCGATTACAACTGAAAGTCGCATGGCTGAATAGCAGTTTCTGTCTAAGTGATAATAAGCCTAGCAACTGGGAAGTAGGTGCAGCGTTTCCGTCTGTTTCACACCTGCCAAAGGGATTTTATACCCTGCATATCGGAATAGGGCAGATCGGCTCGGAGCATGTAAAACTAACTCATCGGTCCCGCCTAATCAAAATCGGCTATCCCAGTCTATATATTGCCTCAAAATCAGTTAGACGCGATAAATCAAAATGAAATCGAACCGGTCGTTTGATCAAGTGAATCCCATATAACAAGCAGCAGAACGATGAATCATACTCGTTTTCAAATACAGGTCAGGAGGTCAAACTGTGAAGTAAAGTTTTAGAACATGCCCTCCGGTGCTACACCAGGACAGTTTAGGTCAAAGGGTGAGCGACACTGATTCGCAAGAATATTTCGGTTCGTTTTACAATGTTCCACAATGTGTGCTATGCAACGGTCGTCTTTACGCAATGCGAAATCACATAATGTTTGAGTAAGCTCTGACTGATGCCATCAGAGCCAAGATAGTTAGCCTGTTTTCACAGAATATGTGACTGTGGATAAATCAGACACAGGACAGCTGATCACGAATTCGCGTACCGTGCGAGTGTATGGTTTCCGTCTGTCTCTAGGGTCTTGCAACATTGATTGGTCTACAGTTAGATGATCGGCGTTTAACCAACTGAGCGTATCCTCACGCAACTTACAATAACTACCTGTTTCCGCATGCGATGGAAATGTTTGTAACAACCGAAAAAGACCACTGGACACCTGTTGCGTCCTGTTTGGGACTCATCATCATCAAGAGTGCCTGGTGCCTCATGACAATCGAATGGGCTAATCCAAGCTTGCGACCGAGTTCTCTTGTGACCTCCATTGTCCCTTACTATCGGCTGACCTATGTTCTGTCCCTACCCTTGTTCTGTACCGGTTCACCGCTTATCATTTATCGACTTTAACCACCCACGCACATGTGACCTGTTTTGATGGCTCCTTGGGAGTCACCTGTTCATGTTCACACACAGACACACACACACACATGCATACGCGCACGCTTGTCGTTTGTTAAGAGGTCGAATTGTGAGCGCCCAACTCTCTTATGATTGGCTCATCTTTTGGGAGCTTCATGTCACTGCCTGATTGGACTTAATTGTTTGACTCCGTATAGTTTGATCATATTCTCTCTTTGACACAGCGGTGAGCTGTCCCCTTTTGAAGCACCTTGATTGTAAGGTGTATTTCGACAGCCGAGCGCTGTCATATTTGATGCACTTATATCTGGAACTGCCTTGACGATTGTCCCAACCCAGATACCTCATGAATCAAGGTTTGCATATTATTTATCATGTCAATAATTAATTCGCATTAATAGTACCGTATCACGAGACAGTCTTGGTTTTCATTGCATTGGAACCGGGACTTTGCGCGTCACTTGTTGTCAGGTTTAACACGGCAAGGCAGTCCTTCTAATTCCACAGAAAAGGAATTAACACGTGCTATTTGTAAATTGTATATAGTGTAAACCACGCTCTTTGTGTTTCCTGTGTTGTGGAAATGCATCCAGTTGTAACATGATCTGCTTGATTTCAAGTTTGGTCCCAGGCCAGGTGAAAGAAGACACATGTGTGGTTAGGAAACCATTACAGTTTCGAATAGATTGTTATTCATGATGAAACCACTGCGAACGGTTCGTTGGACTCCCGTTTAACCATCTACATCTGTCTCGTCCCAGGTTGATTCATGTCTCGTGTAAACCCACAGGAGACTGCAAATAATTTTGCCATAAACTGTTTTGCGTTGCGATTAGTCCTCTTATTGGCTTGTTTTCAACATGACTGAATCGACTACATTATCTGACTATTGATCCAATCATCGTAATTCACCTGCAAGTTGCAGGAGCTCATTTTTTCCCACTAAGAGCTTGTTTTTATGTGCGAATACTTGCCTCTTACACTAAACTAGGATCATCCTATCACGGGAATGATTGGCATTGCACGGATTACGATTCTAAGATGCATTTACTAACACCTCGTTTCAGTTCGACTTAATAGTGGTTAGCCCTGACACAGATCGTCCCATTCACTACAAAACTCCGGAAAATGTTAACGGACAAACAAACCAATCTATGATTGGACGTACCTGACCAATTGTCGATCCCATGCTTGCAAAGCATCCACGAGACCCACGGTCCCGATTGCTTTATGAACCCAGTTACTACAATCGAAAGGAGTCAAATAGAAACAAACATTTTTTACGAAAATGAACGAAAAAATTCTTATTTGAGTAGCTACAGGCAACTGTGACGTAAGTTATACATTTGGGGGAGGAATATCGAATCATGCATGCAAATCTTCTGTGGTCAAGAACAGTACACCACCGGTGCCTCAATAAGGATGAACGAAGCAATTGTACCTCAGCAACAAATAAAGCTGACAGTTGTGTTGGTATAGTGACAACCTGGACAATCGATTTTGACTGATCCTCTCCATGACTTTATTTTCAGGGACTAACCGTATTTTCGCCATCCAACTGTTCAACCGTACACTCGAATATTAATAGAATTGAATTCCACTCCCGTTCCAGTTATTACGTATAGTTTTTGATCGAATTTGTGTGTCTGGAGCCCGAATGTAGAAACATTATATATGTATATATCAGTTTCCGGTATCAAACTTTCAAAATCGATAGTTATTGGCTGCGTCTTTGTCATGGTGACGCCCATCTTTCCTAATTGGTCGATTGGCTTTCTTGGACCAATTGTAAACCGTTTTGAATCAGTTTCAAACTGGTTAGAACCGGTTCTGGGTCGGTTTTAACTGGGGCAATAAATTTATGGCGATAGTCACAACTGACCAATAGGATTGAAGGGCCGCAAACGGTCAATCAAAACCTTCGAACAGAACTATATAAGCGCGGCCACACTGAGGGCTGGCGCTTCCTCGAAGTTGCAATGATGATGTTGCCTATGCTATCTACGAAACGTCTGCGAACAACATTTCCAGCTCGAAGAACACACCACCAAAACATTAAGAAGTTCATTTTTTCAACATATAGTTGTTACTGTCACGTATCCAGTTCTCTACAGTGACGGTGACAAACATCAGTCGTAAGGTTACCGCCACATGCCGTGTTTCATAGCAGCTAAGGCAAACATCCCGAATAAACCGAATAGGTTACACTCCCGCTTTCATTTTAATTTTACAATTATTTGTGATGATTAGTGATAAAAATGTTACAAGAGCCTTTGATTTTGATTGGTCATTAGTTAGACTGGATTCTCACGTGGATGATCAGTACGCTTATGGTTATGTGGACGTAGCATCAGGTCCATTGACAGCGGAAGTTCAAACGCTCAGTATGATGTGTGATCTTCCGAACCATTTGGTGAAATTAATAACTTGGTGTTCTGGAGAATAAAGTGGCGAAGCGAACTGACTGTGTCCGTGGTGTGTGTGACTGATGAGGTGCCCCGTTCAGTGAATGTACCGTCTATAATTTGTAGTAATTGAATCAACGGGATGGACGTATAACGTGTAGCTGACACCTCACGGTCGACAAGCATAACTGCTTGCCAATCAATTAGATAACATCAGACGGTCACTACTTAATTCAATCGCATCTACAAAGGCCGACGGAGGGAAAGATATTAAGATGAATAGAAGGTTAGATATATAGATACTTGAATATTTGGATGAATAATCTGGGATGTTTTACGAAATTGATAAAATCACGCACTCACTTCTTGGTCAAGATTTCATGATCGATACAAGACGGTGCAAACACACCTCTAAAATGTAAATAAAATAAAACAGTAATAACGCTGAATGTTTTGCATTGGCTGTATGCCATTCTATGAATAAAAATGTATGGTTAAATAATTTGAAGTATGAGAACAGGGATTCTGGTGTATCATATGAAAGATAATCGTGATATATTCGGTGTATAATATATTGGATTCCCAGATATTAACTGTACGCAAATTTGTATGCTTGATAATAATCAGAATAATATTTATTTTCTATACACTCTCGGACACGAAACTCTGCCTCATGCTCCATCGAAGAAAGATCTGGGAGTAGTCATTCGCGCAGACTTGAGTTGCTCCACAAACTGCCCCACGGCATCTTCCATGGCGGTTAAACACGTTGAACTGCTCAAATGTGTTTTTGGATTGTTTAAGCCGGCTTTGTTTCCACGTCTGCTAGCCACGTATATTCGTCCATATACTTAGCACTCAATTCAAGCCTGGAACCCATGGCTGCAGCGAGATCTGAAGGCACTCGAACATCCACAGAGAATGGCTACCAAAATGGTCAATGGTATGCATTCCAAGACCTACGGAGAAAGATTACAGCTCCCGGGGGCTATACTCATCCCAATATCGTCGAATCAGAGGCGATATGATTTTACTCTATCGGATTTTCCAACAGCCCAACCATCCATGTAGATCTCTGTTGGTTTTATCGCACAACGTTTATCTCAGAGGGCATCCGCTGAAGTTGGCACACTAAAAGAGCCGTCTCGACTGCAGGCGTCACTCTTTTGCAGTCGGAGTGTGTAGCACTTGGAACTCTCTACCAGCTCACGTGGTCTGTGCGCCAACATTAGTATCTTTCAAGCGTCAGCTTGATGATGCTCTGGCAGACATTACGTTTCAACACCCAACTACATAACATATTCTCCTGTGCTCTTCAAAACATTACCCTTCATGATCTTGTGATCTTGTGAATCGTGTTCTGAACCAAAATGTAAACACCCTATGGGATTTGAAAAAGCGAAGTCTTTGTAAGTTATATCCCATAATAAAAATTTTAATTTGACAATAATAAAAGTAATATGAAGTGATTTTCCTATCAGTTGACTTTTGATTGACCATTTGTCAAAATCGCACCTCATCCGTTTTGCATTTATTTTTCTTCGTTTCAATACACGATGCAATTTTCCGGAAGGGGAAGTCGCTAATCGGGGCACCATCATACGAAATAGAATGAGCCAAATTAATCAATGCTGATGGGATTCGAACACACATCCTTCAGGACGATAAGCTGGTGATACCGATCACCGCCACCATTTGATCTAGAACAATATTCAGGGAACAGTTTGTCTGACTGAAATTCGAGTTGATCAGTGATCATAACGTGTGTCGAGTTTTCCGAGAAACTCACGTACTTGATATTTTGCAAGCTACGGGCCACTTCTTTACCCAATTTCTGAATATAGGCCCATTTTTCGTACGTCCCGCCCGTAAGCAAGGGCACTTTGGACATTTGCATTTGAGCTTCGTCAAACAGACTTTGAACTATGTACACCGGGGCTGAAATGTGACAATGAAAGGAGTGGGGCGAAGCGTGGGAGGGAAGGAGGGAGAGGGATTGAGGGGGAGGAGAGTTGCAAGAATGTGTCATGCAGTGTTTTCCTCGTTATTGCCTTTCAATAGTCGATTTTGTGCATTCTTTCGAATGTGTCATAGCAAAATTTGAAAGAAAGAACACAAGGAAATTTACTGTGTAATACACGATTACTGTCCAACAATCTATCTCTTCTCCTTGAGATGTCCACCTTCGAGGTAGGTACGGGAGGGCGAATTGCACCCAACTAGCTTCCCTCACTAAGGGTATGAAACTAGTCACTGACTGGTTCGACCGTGTATGTTCAATTGGCTGAGGCTTATGATGTATTTGACCGGAGATACCGGCCCCAAGTGGATCGCGAACTCCGAGCAGAATCCGATTGTTTTACGAATCACACGCTGGTTCTACTGGAGGCTGTTTTGTCTAATCGTTCTCCGATTCCTTCCTGGACGATTGAGCTACAAAACAACCCACAAGACTGAAAATAGCCTGGAAACTACCTCGAACCTTATATCGCCATGCTCAATACCTTGACCTTCTTCTTCGCTGTATGCGCTGTTGAGACCGTTTCTGTTTCAACCGGTTAGTCTAATGTACAATACAACATTTCTATAAACAGGTGGCTCATAACCAATACACTTTTCTGTCCTTTTTGCATTGACAAGGTTGGGTCTAGATCACGCCAATCAACTGTTTGACATTGTTCAGAAAGGAATAAGTGGGAATGGTTCTGATGAAAATGTCACCTACTGCGTCGGGAAATCTTCTCGGTTCAGTCCAATTTCAACAAAATGAAATTATAAATGACCTGACGATACCACTACTTGTGAGTAGTCATTTGTTTATGATCGGTATTCAAATGTTTAAACAGTCCCACGGAGCACATAGTGGGTCCACAAATTGGTAAACAGTGTGCATTAATCAGGCCCTTACAATACAATGTAAAAAGGGAAAGTGCTCAAATTATTCAACAGTTTATATCTTAATTGGTTCGCTATTCTCATTTGCTCCGATGTTTCATGACAGGTCACCTGACGGCAATCCAGCCATGGTAGTTTGATTCCTTGCACAGATTGTTTCTCAGCCCACAGAGGGGGTTTGTGAAGACGGATAGAAACTGCCTCTGCTCTGGCTCGAATGCGAAACCGCATGTGTCCATAGACCGTCCCGTTTTAACTCTCTACAGGGGTCGGAACGCTTTGGTCACGTTTACAATGTGATTAGTGTCGACAAGGTGCCACACGACCGTACTTGTGATTGTCTTAATTAATCCACTTCGCAACAATGCAGGGTGAGGCTCATGGATGCGCTCGAACAGACGCCTGGTCGTGCGGCCAACATACTTTACTCCACAGGAGCAAGTGAAAGAGTAAATATGGAAAGAGGCAGCAGAATCGGGCACTCTATCCTTCAATCGTAGATACACCAACGGACTGAATGAAAATCGAGTTTGGAGATTAGTCGCGTAGAGCGTTTTGTTGATGGCATTTGATAGTGTTATATGCGCAATATCTGCCAAGGTGTGGGCAGACTTCTTCTCAGCCATTAACCCCTTGGGAAATGCCTCTTGTCGTTGCATCACAGATTCCACCGAGCGTTCCGGATATTCATTCTGGGTGAGGAAATTCCGCACATTTTGTAGTTCTTAAACCAGCATGTCCCTCGTGCAAATTCTTCCAGCTTTATTGACCAAACAGGGTACGAGATTCTTTTTCACACTGAGTCATGCGAAGCTACGAAAATGAATTCCATCTTCATCTTTCACCTTCCTGTGTACTGACCGCCTGATGGACCTGTCATCACAGCGAGTTAAGCAAACATCTAAATATGCTAGTTGATTGTTTGCTTCATTTTCAATCGTGAATATCAAATTCCGATGCGCGGCATTGACATGATCTAGTATATGTTGGCAGTCCGTTGTAATGTTTGCACAGTACACATTTTTCGATACAAGTTTTAAGCGGACCGTTTTCTATTTTAGACATGAGAACATCGACAACCAAGGGACTCAGTGGGGACCCCATTACTACACCATCTTCCTGGCGATAGATTTTCTTCATTGAACTTGAGTTACACATTGTGAGTGCAGAAGATTAAAAATTGTTTGAAGTCATTTGTTGGTAGGCCTGCGTTAATGCTGTACAAAGATAATCAATTGTTTCGCCGACTGGAACATTCCTGAACAGATGTGTGACATCCAGCGAAAACATGTGGTGATCTTTGATGTTCAAGTAAATCGAGGCGGTAATGAGACCGGTTGTATCCTGAAGGCTTTGCTGAGTTAACTGTACTCTAACCGGTTCCAGAAGACGAGCTGGCCATTTGGCTACCGCATGGTAAGGAGAGTTGCACATGTCCAGGATTGGCTGGAAAGGAACTCCACTCTTACATACTTTGGGTAGCCCGTACAACCGTGGAATCGTATTGCCAGTTGGACAAACCCGTTCAAACCTGGTGGTGTTCATAGAGACCTTTTGTTTAAGTTTTCGCAATATGATAGAAAGGGTCTTGCCTATTCGGGGTGTTTTGTCAAAAATAATTCATGCAAGCATTCAAGCTCCAATGGCCGGATTGCTCACAAGTGACCTATCACGAAACAGCTGTTGTTATAAGAGTATGAATAAGGCACACGGAACAAGAGCTTTTTTGAAAATCTTTTTTCTGATTATGATCGGTATTCGTCCGAGCATTTGGGATAGGTCTGTTTGGCTGTTACAATCTAACCATCTGAAGTGAAAAGCCGTGAATTGTTTTATAACAATCTCAATTGTTTTGAATCTCATCACTAGTAGTTGCATTATATCTTATCTGTAAATTGTGCGCCCGATTGGCTGGCTGGTGGTCAAGTGAGTACTGTGTACTTGTATGTTACTTGTGAGTACCCAGATCAATGGATCTGACCTATATTAGGAATTTTCAAGGTTGAAACAACTGTACTGTGCTCTTCACAATACTTCCACGTCATATTTTGTTTTATCTATACAGACCATTGAATATAACCATGGAATTTCTCTCTACTGATGGGAACTGATCGATTGGTGAAAATATTACTAATATTATTAGTAGTAGTGTTCTTAGTTCACGAACAAACAAACAAACAGGTGTGGAAGGACGAGAGTGTAAAATCATCCATATGTTTCCAGTGCTAAAAATCGGTTTGGAAAAGAAATCAACTACTGCTTTTCAGGGTATTTTCCTGTACAACTTTTCATTTTTATATCTTGAAAAATTCACCAGTTATTTCAATTTCTGATTGAAAGACCTTACTTTTTAAATATTCGTACATGAATGGAGCCAGATAACATCTCCATCGTTCACCTTTTGGCTGTTGTTTACGGCAACGTTTTGGAATCCGCGCTTTCCAAAACCTGGAATTAAAATGAAACAATTTCAGATGTAAAGTTTGTAATGAAGTGAAGTGATAACCAATAGATTCTGGAGTAAAAGGACACGTTTTGGGTTGACATATACTGGGGTACGTGGTGTATATGTATGTGTTGGCCACTGCAAGCCAATTCATTGATTCATTACCGATCAAAAAAATGAAAGGTGAAATAAAGTACAGTGCAGCAATCAAAGTGCATTTAGAAACCACACCAAAAACGTACCGCATTCCTCGATGGATACCTTCCTCAGCGGGACACTCGAACACGTTGCTACATTTGGCCGGTCGATAGGCGGGCGTGTGGATAAACCAAGCGGAATCGACAATCCCACTCACCAAGACCGGATAGCCCAAACGTTTCACCAGTCGACGACTCAATCGATCGACATTCATTAGGACTCCAATTCCGCCAGCACTGAAAACCAAATGAAGTGCACAATCTGCTGATCAAAAGAAGTTGTCCACTTTGGGGAAAATGTGTCTAAAACATTTAGCTTGTTCTGTTTCCGTGTTTCTATTGTTTAGACTCTCTCTCTAACCGGGGTACTTGTGGCGAAACTTCATCTTGTCCGACTAAATCGATCCGATCATAGAATGAGGTGTAATGTCTCAAGACGGGAACCAGATTGGTCTTCCAGAGAATTGCATCCTGCGCCTCTTGAATGTCCGCGCAGTGAAGGGACATTTTCCCGCACCTCGAATCTGGGCAGTGGTGAGCAAGTGGTTAGGTCACCCACTTGTGACCTGGGAATCCGGGGTTCGGACCGCTCCACCACCGCCCGTCTTCCCAAGCGCAGCCTTTGTATGACCGCGGCCCTCCCTCCTGTCAGTTGACTGTACATTTGTATATTCAATAAACAGATAAAAAAAGAAATCAAAAACCAAAGACAGTTAAAAGGCAAAGACAAGACAATATCGGCCGAGTTGAGGGATCTAAGTTGAACGGTTCGTATTGTCTTCTCTCTTCTTTTCACTCAGCTTAGTTATTGCCACGATCATACTGTGCTACTTATCCAATCCGAACCACCGGTGCGTGTCTCTCTCTCTCTCCCTCTGTGTTTCTACCTCACACTATGTGAAATAATTCCTGTTTGAGTAGTCAGGAGAAAACAAAATAGCAAATAAGATCGATTTGGGTGCTACATGAACTGACTAAATACAAGGACAATTTATGATAGATTAAAACAGTCAATGTGCTTGAGGCTTTCCGTCAAGAGTTAGGTTATCCAAAGCGGTTAAGTTCGGAATTATGTCAACAGCCGAGGCGATTGCCATCCGTTTTCACACCTCCCCCTTTGTGCTCCCAGAAACAGTTTGTAAGAACATTGGTCTTACCACACCCGTCCCTCAACAATCTTATGACTTCAACTCTATTCATGATCAACCACTCATTCACTTACCTAGCCATTCACAACCGCCCTCTGTCTCTCATTTTCCACACACACATACACACACACAGAAATACAGACTCACAAACATCAGTTATCACAAGTTGATCATCCCTCTTTTAACTCTGACTTCCTTCGCAGATATTTGTCTCTTCTCTCTCCGCAATTGTTTGAAGCTGTATTTAGCCAGTTGATGTAGTACCGAAAATGAGCTTGTTTGCTATTTCGTGTACCTCAGTTTATCATAACAACTAAACCCTTTCCCATCAAGCTTTAGCCGAAACCCGCA
>UZAN01040853.1:35111-47338 GCA_900618425.1 Echinostoma caproni | reverse complement strand
GATGGACGCTCGCAAAGCCATTCCATCGGATTCAAGATACAACAAAGCGCGCAAATCCCTCGAACACCAGCTCATCAAGAATCTGAAGAATGACCGCGAGAAGTGGTGGGTAGGAAAGTGCATAGAGATGGAGAAGGCTGCGCCTATCGCCACCATCTTTTTTCGTTTAATTAGGAGTACAGGACCAAGGAATGCAGGCGTAAGTGAAGTAATTAAGGTGTCTGACGGCACATTGATTCAAATTCAGGAACGTCGTCTTAAACGTTGGGCAGAACATTCTAAGGCACAGTTTAGCTGGTCCCCTTCGACGCAAGAATTTCTCCCATTCGATTTATCTGTGCAAATATTGGCAGTTGACATCAGTCCTCCATCTGAAATGGAGGTTTCCCGGGAAATAAGTTATCTCAAACGGCATAAGACTGCTGTCCCCGACGAGCTGTCCTCATCTGTTTTTAAGAATGGAGGCTCAGCCTTGGTTTTGGAGTTAACAAAACTGGGCTTAGTGTGGGAAAAGTAACAGGTTCCAACTGAATGATGTGAATCGGTGATCATATCGATTTACAAGAAAGGTGATAGATCCTCCTGTGAAAACCACAGAGGAATTAGTTTAATCAGATCATACCGATTTAAAAGAAAGGTGACAGATCCTTCTGTGAAAACCACAGAGGAATTAGTTTAATCAATATTGCCATGAAAGATCCTCCTGTGAAAACCACAGAGGAATTAGTTTAATCAATATTGCCTCTAAACTTCTCCCTCCGTCGATTGTCTGCCGCACGTGAACGGTGTACGCGTGAGAACCAGGCCGGTTCAGACCTGGTCGAGGCTGTATTGACCACATCTTCACACTCCGTCAAATTCTAGAACATAGACAGACCTGGTCTAGTCTGTATTGACTACATCTTCACACTTCGTCCAATTCTATAACATAGACACTCTTTTCGTATATCCACCATTTATTTTCCTCGATCTAAAATCGGCTTTCGACTCAGTCGACCGCTCTAAACTCTGGCGCTGCCTTTTTCCTAAAAGTGTGCCCGAGAAGTTACTTTCAATATTACAATCCCTCTACAATAATAGCCGAAGCCGAGTTCGAGCTTACGGCACTTGTTCACCCGAGTTCACCACGGAAAGTGGTGTTTGACAGGGTTGCCCTCTCTCCGTTTTTATTTGATTTCGTGATAGATTCAATTCTCGTGCAGGGATAGCAGCATCGGTTTACTCCCGGGCGGCAGACTGTCTGATCTAGGGTACGCAGACGATGTTGTACTACTAATTGACGATCCAGGTAAGTTGCAAGCTGTTCTGGATAGTCTGAGTGCTAGTGTAGCGATGTTGGGTATGCGTTTTGCACCTTCAAAGTGTAAAATACTACTACAAGATTGGGTTGGTCCAGCACCCAGTCTCACCCCCAACTGGGGAAGTAGTAGAACAAGTAGACGAATTTTGCTATCTAGGCAGCTATATCTCACCTGGCGGACACATCACAGATGACGTGTCGGCGCGGATACAAAAGGCTAGATTGGCATTTGCCAACTTGAGACATTTGCGGCGCCGTCGCGATATCCGGCTGTCTGTGTAGGGTTGAGTGTATGCTGCAGCAGTTCGGCCAGTCCTGCTCTACGGTGCAGATACTTGGCCTTTACGGGAACAGGATAATAATAGATTGTCGGTGTTTGAACACCGGTGTCTGCGGAGCATTGCACGAGTTCGGTGGGGTAACCGGACTAACAATGCTGAGGTTAGGCGTAGAGTTTTAGGTAATCGCAGTCGTCCACTGAAGCAAGTGATCGACCTGCACAGAGTACGTTGGTTGGGGCATGTTTTACGCATGTCACCAGATAGGTTGCCGAGGCGGTTGGAAAAATCAAAGGTGGTCAAGCTAAGACCTGGCATGAGGGTATGAAAACCCTAACCAGGAGAGTAGGCCCTGTTAGACTCCCTGGCTAGGGACCTCGGGATCATGTTCATCGATGGTTAGAGACACTGAGTGATATGGTTTTGTTGTAAACGGTGGCGCTCGTGCATCCACTCATTATTCCCCTGTCACTATATGAATTCTTCATCTTCCGCCTGAATTTGCTTTCATCATTCCAATCTTCATTTCGCTCTTTTATCCAAATGGGCAACGAAAACCGGCGCACGAAAGTGCATGGGTAATGGTTATAAAAACTGAAGCTGAATAATGGGCCATCCACTAATTTGATGTTTACCAATGGATAAAGTGAGCTTAGCTTCATTAAATACGCGATAGCAGACGGTCTGCAGCACTGGTTTTTCGCCTGGTTGATGCTGTTTCGTGTTAAACACCAAGTAGTTCTGTAGGTCAGAATGCGGCGTANGGCGTACTGATCTTAGTCTGCCACTAAGTAAGGCCAATGTTTCATCGCACCCGAAATGGTATTTCATAAAAAGGGAGTAAACCACAGAATGAGCCAATGACTCATCTGGAATAGCCCTGCTACCTTGTCTTTGTACTTTTGTGCGCAAAAGTTGGAAGTCTAACGTTGAACAAAACCCGAATGCTATGCCGATGGCTTACTTTGTCCTATATTATTAAAACAGACCTGATTTGGGTACCACCGGTGTATATCGTATTCGCAGATTTCTCTATGAGTATTGACGAAACTGCATGTTCTCGTTATATTATGGTGCGATATCCACAAGCTCGACTCACCCTCCACATTGTAGCATCAAGCTAGTCCGTTAATTTGACAACCCTGATGAATGTGCTGGAATACAAAAGGTTGTCTAACTAGGTAGATTTTAGATAGGCAACTGTTTTCTTCGCTCGCCTGGCATCTAAGAAAGTCAAAACCCGATTCCGTATCGCCGAACACCAATACCCTCCAATGTATACATCCAACACTGGACATAAAACTGTTCACTTACAGGATTACACTGTTGCTCAAATTTTTTTTGACGTGATCAAGCTAAGCGGTATGGGTCACATCCCCCAGAGATCACCTGCTCGAGCGCCACCACCACCGCCGCCCAACTTCTTCCGTTTATTTGTACCCCATGACAACCTTTTGATTGATCGCTTCATCCTTCCTAAAAATCGTTAGTGTAATCATAAAGTAGTAGAATAAAAAATTAAAGTAACAGTATAAGAGCTTTCTATTTTTCGACGGTATCAGTTATTCACAGGATGGATTGACGCGTAAACTCTCCAAAAGACCAAATGCCTTGTTTCAAATTATGTTTATCAATGTGCGGTACTGTAACATGAATTTGGGGAACAAATTACGCAAAGCGCGATGAACCAACCGCAGGCGGTCAGACAATCCGGTTTCAATAGGGCATCAGAAAATCCTAACACGGAGTAGATACAATGGGAATCACTGAGACAATGCAACACCTCCTGACCAGCGACAACAACCACTACCTTTGGTAAAACCCTAGCATGCATGAACTTCAGGGACTACAGTAGTTGAACCCCGTTATCTATATATTTCACCCACATCTGAATATAAACTGTGGGTTAAACAAATCACGGTACAATAGTCTTTGTAACAAAGAGGTGAGATGGGATACTGCCAAGTTGCCTCACCCGCAAGACAACGGGCGGTGTGCAAAAACCGCAGTCCGTTGGGTGCTGCTGTTCAGTTTTTCGGATCACACGCCCCTGAGACGGCGTCAAACGTCCAAGGTGGCCAACATAGCTTGATGTCCAATTCAGGTCGTGACTACTGGCACAACCAGGAAGGTGTGTTTCATACACCTCTTTTGGTTGGTTTGGAATCAGGATTCTTCTCTAACATCCCTAGGTGAAAACCGTCTCGGCTATAGCCCCAGATATTGGCTTTTCGTCCTCTCACTTTGTTAGAGAAGCACTTGCGCCGTTTGAAGGTAATGAGCAATTCTTCTTCAGTGGAGGCCAATCGTCAGGGATCATTCCACGAGGTGCAAGAGTAGGGTGACCAGTCGCGACCGAAGACATCCCACTTTGACTATACTGACGTTTTCAGAGGCCTGGCTAATTAAGCGTTACAGGTTCAAAGTCAAGATGAGTCATGGACTTAGTGACAGTAAGACTGCTATGCCCGCGCTGGTGTATGCATGAATGGATCAAAGACGAGTTGTCCGGGGGTGGGTGCTAGTGGGTATCAATATGAATACTCCAGATCAATGGTGTCATTGCGCGCATAAGAATGTGTGTAAATCGACACAGTCTGGCCCGTGATCAATACGTCATGTGCACACATGAGTCATATGAAATAGTGGCTGCGGTGCGCCGACTGAAGAGGTCAAATCATGGAGCACATTTAACAATGACATGTGATCTGGGCAACAGAAACGAGCGTGAGCGAAAATTTGGTTAAAATAGATCAATAATGGAATGAGTGAAGTGGATGTCAAGCAACGAGTTTGGGTTCACGGTTGAACGAAATCAACACCTTCACTGTTGAACTGAGTTAAACCACATGTGCCCAAATCCCGAACTGAGCTCCAATAAACTTGCACGGTGTGGATCAGGTACTCGAAATGGGATAACCGGATGTATGTAATTTTATTGAATTAGATCAACTGAGGCATTATTTGATACATCGCTCTAAGTTCCAGGAGTAACCTCGCTGGCGTCCATTACTGCACAGTGGGTCGTGGTTACCGTGACGATCACTTCGTTTCAACTGTTACATGTGTCTTCACAAAGATTTATTTTGATGTTTCTATTGTAAATGCGAATTCTACTGCTTGTCTTTCTCCAGGCCTCGGAAGAACTCACACCGCGGCCAGTGGTTCAAGTAAGTCATTCTTGTGTTATTTGCGGTTTATTTTCTGCTATAGCTAGAAAACGCAATCCGTGAAACAAGAGAATGCTTGCTATCATTCACCTGATAGGCGAAGAAACTGGTTATCGCGTTTAAAAGTTCAGCTGGGTAACCATTTAAAAGTTCAGTTTGGATAGTGTGTTTGTCCACTTGTCAAATTGAGCGCGCATACACACACACACACACACACACACCTGACCACTAACTGTTCATCGAAATTTCTTCCACGTTACTTTCCCTGTAGTTTATCTCTATCCGTTGTTTGCCTTGCACACACGCATGCATGGGGCGGAGAAAAAGAGAGACTGTGCACGCCTCTTTGTGTGCCAGAGCTGAGTTGGAGCTACTCCATTAGGATGACTTGTGCCATTTGAGCGTTTTCATGTTTCGGAATTGGTGTTTACACTGCACACTTCTTTGTCATGGTATGCGCCACTTTTATGAAACGTAAGATACCAATTCTGAACCCCGAAAATCGTCACTCGCTTTCTGTAATTTGGAAGCTCTACTATTCTCTGAGGACAACACTGTTTTCCCTATAGATGCTTCATTTGTTCACCGAGTCAGTGCTATCCATAATCTTCGTGGATTCTTCTGTTCTGTTATGTTCCATGCGATGATCTCTGAATGAAATCATTCCCAATGGTATTCAAGACAAACATACGAGTTTATAGCACAACTTCACTCCCACTTTTCCTCTTTGTGGGATAGCTTACCATTCATGTGGAGAGAATGACGGCTTTATGAAGCGTTAGGAAATTTATCTGAGCTTCAATGGGCGGAAGATTAAACGTTTTGGTTGGTATTAAGTTGAATTACTTTTTGTAATCATATGCTTAAATTGTTCTCCGTCAATCGTGTAGGTTAGAGGATGCGGAAGAGTGTCGATGGTTCGGGTCTCAACATGGACAGAAACAACAACAACAACGAAGAATTCCGTACCATTGATGACGAAGTGGCTGTACAGTGCTGTCTGTGCGCCATCACAAACACCTGCACCAATGAATTAAATGATGTAATCTTTGTTTTTTGACTAACCATCCTTCGGTGTGTGGTTTAACAGATGAAATAAGGATCATACATGACAATGTTGTCTGAAGTACGCCCTAAATTGTTATGAGTTAACCTATGTATGCATCTATCAAGCAAAATCGAAGACATACGACAGTTTTTCATTGAATTTTGGGTCCGCATCAGCGGAATTATATTGTTAGAAAACTCAGTTAAAGTAGAGGAGCATCACCGAGAAAAACCCTAAGTGTATGTTTCACTCAGTGTGCAATCATCTGAGTTTAGGAACATGGACAGACAAACAATGCAACTTGCCAATTTATCATTGACCACTGGTTTCGGTCTACATGAGAGACACCACAAGTGCACTTAAATCCGCAGGAAATCATAAAAGAGGCAAACGTAGACAGCTTATCCTTGTTTTTGAGTCAGATAACGTGGTCATAGTGGTCGAATTTGATTTCCTGACACCTTAAAAAACTGTCATTAGGCATTAGTCTATATGCCGTGGTTTGACATTGCAGCCTCTCGTGCCGGTTTTTATTAAAATAGCAATTTCTCGTATCCATTTCTTTCTAGGTGGCCAAGCCCATGCGACGCAAACATCACTGAATAAGTAGACTTTGTCATTCACTTTCCATTCGGCTACTATACCGCGTATTCTGATCATTCCATTCACAATAACCTGTTTCTCGCCTTCGTTCCGAAAAAAGCCCGGTCCTAGCCCCCGCGACATTCACCTAGTCTATTTCGCTTTAAATGTCCACTCAAACTCACTTCGTGCACCGCTCCTTGAATTTGCGATCCTCCCGCTTTTGCAGTTGTCCCTCTTGTACTTGTAAGAGCCGGTTTTAGCAGAACATGGATCCTCTTACCTGGTCCTATACACTTTCATCTCCTAGACTTTATCCATAGGACAATCGGTCTCACCCCCGCCATCTCTGTCACCGTTCGCTACTACTTGGCCCGTTCCACGTAAGACTTGCATTTTACCGGTAATCCTACACGCATATCATATCCTGCCCCGTTTTTTATCACTTATTAATCGGCTTCATTATTTTCGGGAATTCTGTTTACATTATATTTAGTACGGTAATTTTTATTTGTTCTATTTTATGCTCATTGCATGAGTTAGTGGATATGTCTCCTCTTGACAACCCCTCTTTCTTGTGTCATTTGTGCTCGTTAGTTGCATTGGAGAGAACCGCACGCCCTTTGGTTTTTTATCGATGTGTATACCTCTCGATTACAAGTTTTATCTTCTTGAACGTACTAACCTCGTTTGTTCTCTCCTGCAACGCATCAGTGATTGTCTTTGTATCTCACTGTTTGGTGAGTGCCGTGGGGAGACACTTTGATGGATTAAATGATACACGCATGTCATTTGATTGGTGATTCCGATCGATAGTGGTAGTATCTTACTTACCGAGCAGATACCAGATTTGGCTAGAAAGCAATTTGATTATTTTGCACATTTCGTGAAGATCCTCATGTTATCTACGTGTGAAAGATTCGGGATTCTCGTTGGGCATCGAAATCGTAAGTGGCTTTGCGTTAGAGTAAATCTGGTGGACTTCAGTTGGCTCCTGGGTAAAGCCTTACGTGGTAATTGGCTTGCGTAGTACTCGATGTGTTTCGGATTCCGGTGGGTAATCAAATGTGAAAAGACCAGAATTTATGTTGTCACCTCGGTACCCACTTCCCAGACTGATTCGTCACGCAACGTCCACGTATCACACAAAGACCAATTAAAAGCCTTAGAAACACTGTACAGCTGTTTCATCATTGTTGCGAATCGTCAACAATATATACTGCTCCAGCTTTAGTGGATCCCGCATATTATTACAAAGCTACTCGGTCCGGTCTGGTGGTTGGTTCGATGTCAACACCTGCGATTTCATGCAGCTCCACTCTTACTAATTTCTGAGTACCATAGGGCGTTATACATTGAAAACCGGCGGTATTCCCAGTGTCCGTTGGGGAAAATGTCAAAATGCCTGTCTCATACAGATATCCACATAACATACCACCTCGGATAGCATATCTCGCTTTTTCAAAGAGCACAGACTATCCAACCTCTGCACCAACGCATCGCAATTTCTAAACATTCATCTGATCAATCAAAGCATTTAGAAACTCCGGGTAAATAGTATCAATTTATGGAAGCTGAAAACATTTCAGTTCGACAGCAAACGCGTATGATAATCTAAACTAATGCCATACCATACGAAACGACGGCACACCAATACGGTTCACAATTCAAACATAAGACTTGTATATGTCCAACCACATGAATGAACACGAAGAATATTTTTATCGCATTATGACCGTATGGTTGCGTGCATTTTCCTTTCGTCTGTGTGCATTTTTCAAGTACGCGATGAGCCGGATAATAAACTACTTGCTAGAAGGCCACGCCGGTATTATCCGTTAAGCCTGGGGACTTACTATACAGCGTACATTACGCAGGTGACAGTTATTTTGGGAGACAGCTTCAGAAAAATTGTTTCATTCAGCTAGCCACATTTCGTTCAAGGTGGCTCAACTGGAATTCAGTACACGGAAGACGTTTTCGAACTCCGTTCAATTAACGAGGAATCAGTTGAATACAGCAAGCCTTTGGAATATCTAGAATCAATGACCGTACTCGTATTTCACACTCTAAGATGAAATTTCCGTCTCCATGGTCCACACGAGTGAATTGTTCCCCAGTACAACAGAAATTGATTATCTTCACGGTCGTTAACTACCTAGTGATTGAATTCCGCTTAGAAATATGACCTTTGTGAATGGACGATATCAGAAAAATTGGAGTATTCGGTCGCTGTGCCTCTGAAGAATAACTGAAATAACATGGGACCAAATACTTGACAACGATTGTCTTATGGTGCTGCCGTCTGCGGTGGTTAGGTTGCGTTCAACGGGTTAGGCCCAATGAACTCCCTAATCTCTACCTCACTCCGATGCTATATACAATCAGGTTCCAGTTGAAAACATGCTTGAGTGATACCGAAACGGATAATGACACACAAGAAGTCGACTCTCACCGGTGAAAACCATGTAAAAGCAAGTTGATGTTTGAGTGGCAAACGGAAATTCATGAACATTTCACTAAAAAGCTCTGTTCTACAAAATGCCCAGGTTCCCTATTTTAGCCACCATTTGGAAGTGTGACAGCCTCTGGTTAAATTGAATTCCAGCAATTGTTTGAAAGTATGATTGTATTTTCAATTTCATAGAAAAGGGTACTGCTACGAGTGTCCAGATTGTCGACAATTCGGTGTCCAGTGATCAATTAACACTTCCTAAAAGAGTAAAAATCAAGTTCAATTTTAGTTTTGCAAAGAAAAATTGGAATTATAATATCAAGAAAGTTATAGCGTTTATTGAAAGTATGTTTTTGAAACAGACTGGTGATCTTGCAATAGTGGCACGAATGGTGTTTGTAATGCACGTAGGCATGCGACAGTTGGGACGAAACGTTTGAACGGTCAGTCAACGACGAGCATGCACACCACACGAGTGGTCCAGTAAAGCTAATTGGACTAGTATTGAACCAACGAATCACGTAACGTCCCGATCGAGGACATTTCGTCGGGTCGTGGATTTATTCGCTCCTGATTAGTCTGTTATTTATTAAATAGAATTGATTTTACTTTTGTGAACAACTTATCTTGCCCCATTCATCGGGGTTACGGAACAGACAAGCGATTGTGACCGAAGAGAAAAGGCGATTGCTAGTCTGAAAAATCGGCAAACGGTCGGTCGCAATAATATAAAACAACAGGATAAACTTCCAATCACAGAGAAATTAGCAGATTATAAATTCACAACTGCGATGTGCTCCTTTTTTCTAATCCACGGCAGAGGACCAATCTGTGCAGCCCACTTCTTTGCCGATGATCGATTGTAGTGAAATCGTGTATAGAGCAATACATAATCTCAATCAATATGTGAGTGCCAAAAACAGGTGTACGACCATTCTCCCTGATCAATATGAACATGGTCATAGCATGTAAGCACTTCAAGCAGTTATGCGAAAGGGGGGTTACCGGTCTAAAGAAAGGCCAGCAATATACACCAACATCAGAATAAACTTTCCGCCGCAACAAATCTAGTGGCTGAAAATGTATCATCAATCGTAGTATGCAAACAGATATTTCAACTTAACGATTCTACTGAGTAAGTCTCCCTAACCATTGGATTTATACCATTCATTTCAACTGTTACGGTATCTAAAAAGCAAATAAAACAGTTTGCTGGGAAAACCATCACTAATGATTCAGACAAACTCTGTTGAAAAGACCATGCAGAGAAACAGCGTTTGGAGGGTGTACACCTCTGTTCTGTTTGCATCGTCCCGACACAAGTAATAATCTATCCGCCTGTAAAGCTATTGTTGAATGTGATCGATGGCACCGCCTCATGGATTCTTTTGAGGGAGGGGGGGGGTGTGTGTGGCAATTTGCAACTGTTGACGGGGTTGGGGACGAGCCAAAACCATACTCAACAAACAAGGAAAATAGACTATCACGTATTATACTAAAGACCCTGAGACGCCACTGCATCATTCGGTCCTTTCTAAAAGTGCGCGTTTTCNGACATTGAATATTTGATATCTGACAAAAATAATCTTGATGCACTGTCTGGTTTGTCTTTGTCACGTTCCACACATGCACGCTGACCTAAGTTCCAACGGAATCTGCTGATTAAAGCTAGTGGAAGCATCGCAATGATCGGTCGACGAGCAGACGCACAAAGAGGATAACTGTGACGTCAACTTCCGAAACAAGAAAATAACTTCAAAAAGACTGGTGATACAAATGAAGTGAATCCGCTCTCGGTTGTCATTAAATTCTGTTCATTTCTCTTAATGATGTGTTCGTATCGGCCTTTGGGTTTTGTTTCAAGTGTTGCCCGAATCAGAAAAGTGAAAAGTCAACTACGACAAACTGAGCACGGTACAGTAGCAAGGACGAAAACGCCAGTGCAACTGTTTATGTGGCCTCAACAATGGTTGTTAATGATAAAAACAACAATCTTCCTTTTTTTTAATAGGTCAAACTCAGAACAAAAGAGACGAGATCTGAAACGCTCCGTACGACTGTTCTGACCTTGTTGAATCTTATCGGCAATGCGATCCAACTGAGGGTTGAACCAGCGAACTTGTAGGTGGAATGCGTACTACACTTTCAGTTTCGTTTTGTTCTTTCTGTGCGACGAAATTCATTATGCAATTGAAATAAATCCTCCACATTTTTGGTCATGAATACATAATTGCACAATCAATAAGTAGCAAAGGAGTCAAGACCAGCCAAAGGCCTGATATGGAGTAAAAAGGCAAGTTAGACAGAGACGATGGTGGGATTCTGGGCATGTGATAAACTCCATCGTTTGACCATCAGTGTCGATGAAAATATCATTAGTAATACTGTAACTGTCCGGTGAGACGGTTATGGGATGCACAAATAGAAATAGCAAAACATTCTGTTCTGTCGGCATACGTATCACTAAATTTTGTTTGACTTCAGTATCTGATGAAAGCCGAATTCATACCCAGGAGTTACGTAATTCTGACAACAGCGGAGACCTAGCCTGTTGGAATTATGAAGTCGGAATTGTGCAAAAATTGTAACGTAAACAGCGAATATCTTATGAACGGGAAGACAGAATTTATTCGTTGCATTTTGAAAGAGCAAACTACAAACAAAATGTTCTTCCCATTAGAATGGTGTACATCAAGTTGTACGGTAGTTTGTTAAATTCCGTTGTTACTCTGTGATGTGTATTGCTGCATGTCTGGGCCATTCGGTGAACGCACTAATGACCATGTGAGATGAAACGGGTTCTATGCCCGAAAGCAAACACCAGTGTGAAAAATGTTGTTTACCCGTTGAAAGCCATGACGACCAAGAACGAAAACAACAACACGGAACAAAACTGAACGAAAATAACAAGAGCATACGTGAACCTTCTATTTCTATTGATTTTAACCAAGGTAGACAATACTTTTATTCTGATAATAATAATAATGATAAGAAACCTCTTCCACAATAAACGCGAGCGCACACGGAGGATGAACAGATTAAGACGCCATGTCATCGAGACTCGGTGTTAGATTAAACCAACGATACTCTGATATCAAGTTGTGTATGAGCTATAACCGGATCGGCGGACAGTAAACCGCTTGGTCATACACGGACCGCTGATTCAGTGCCCATACCAACAGTCTGGTAGTTCAGAACTCAGACCAAAAGTTTTGGGAAACTCATGCCAACATTGTATCATAAAAAGGCACACGTTACGATTGACATGTAGGCCCGAAATCAAAGTATGGATTGAGAACAGGTACGCGCGCGCAGTTTTTCCATTTTGTTTCACTTAAACGATGAACAGTATTTGATTAACCTGGATCGGGCAATAACCCTAAACTCTCTCTCT
>UZAN01040853.1:18129-33751 GCA_900618425.1 Echinostoma caproni | reverse complement strand
CAAAGCATACATTTCAAGTGAAGGGATAGAAATGTTCAGTGAAACTGCGGGTAAAAACCCTCCTCAATAACAATACACCGATGATTAACTAAAGGGGCTCAGTGCCACAAAGTACAATATGATTTGCCAACCTCCTCAAGCCACTCCGGTTCAAAATTGTCGACCGACGTCACATTAAAAGTTTTTTTAAAACTTGAGGAAAACTTATGGTCATTGTGTGGCACGTGCTGGTCATAGTAAGATTCATACCTGAGAATGTTAATGCACTTGTTTTCTTTTTATCAATCACCATATACCAGTTTATGAGTATATATCACATTATACGTCGATTAGGTCTTTTATGTCGGCCACTTTGTGTCGATCACCTTTTTCGTTATCTGTTACCGCTTCTCAATGCAGTAACATATTCTCACGCGCTTAGGGAGAGCGCTTAGCAACAATAAATCGGAGGTTTTCTTAGTTGCCTTTTAGTAATCAGTGCGTCTCTACCGTATAGATCTATCAAGGTGTTACTTTATACCCAGATATGTGGTCTTCTCATTTGGACAACTCTGTTTTAGATGTCAAGATTAACGTATCTGCATGTTTTGCAGTCTGCGCTCACTGAGTATGTTTTACAGGTTTGCTTCCTATCAATAAAGACTCTCGTTGCCAATATAATCCCACACCTCAATTTCGTCACTTATATTGTGACAAAAAATCTCATTTTCTATATTAACTTCCATCAAAACATTGCCGGAAGGCATCTACTCGCTCAATCCTGCATCTGTTACATGTCTAACCAATTTTGTAACATGGAGTACAACATCATGTGAAGGATAATACTTATTGCCGAGAAAGAGCTTTACTTTTATTCTAACGGGTCAATCAACGAACTGGGTTGACAGAACACCCACCTCTCCAGGCAGCATATCCGCTTGCGTACACTATACATCAAAGTGGATAGAAATGGTGAGCGAAGTGAGGCAGGTTGGAACCAATCGGATGGTTTCATTTGGGAGAGGACAGAAATGCGAATCGACAAAGATGTGAACGAGAAATTGGCTAAGCAAGAGCCTGTGAGTCATACTAACCACCCACGATGTCAGAAATATTGGTCACATCCGTAAGCAAGTGAGACTTTTAGACTGGCAACGAAATTGAATTAACACCTATATGATCAAATAAAATGACTGACCATGTTGGAAAATGCCCGATCATTTTTGATCAGGTGCTGTAATTGTTCACAAATACGTGTAATTCATTCAGAAAACCGAACGAAGTGAAGAATACGTTTCAATTCGTCGTTCCGAAGCTCTACATTATTGCAGACTGAAACATATTGAAAAACAAAGCAAGGTAATTTACCGGATGCTAGCAGGGCGGCAAATTCCGATAGCGTTTTTTGACTCAAGAACAGAGTGTTCAGTGAAGACTGGCGAAAAATGAACTAACCTTGCCAACTGAATGCACCACTCGAACATGTGCGGCCATTTCAGCGCACGTCACTTGTTCTCCTTTCGTGTCTGGGGCTGTGGCCGGATCCACTAGAACAGCAAATGCGGCGTGGCGATGAGACGGACTTTGAGCGTAGAGCAAGAAATGTACGCCGCCCAACGCGAGCCCCGGTCGGACAATCCAGCCACGTGCACGATAATACAAATAGGCCGCGTATCGTCGTAAGAGATCCTGTTCGGCTGAACGAAACTGCTCATTCTCTGTTCTGGCCACATGGGGTTCCAATGCACGAGCACTAAGGTTGCCGGAGCACAAATAGAACCAGAGACGAAGCTGTACGGAAATGAAGCAAGGAGGGGTGTGACAACCTAAACAGATATCGGATGCAAAGCCAGCGACGGGGAAAAAGAGTGATCTGTATCATTTAACACAAACCAAGAGGTAGCGATCGATAAAAGTTCGCCGGTGGAAAGGACTAATCGGAGGAAGACCGACGAAATTACAATTATCGGAATACGAACACAAGATGGGCCATCATCACCATACACGTATGAAACGTGGTAAATCAAACTTTGTAGATCCCAGTTCATTCTCGTCATCCAAGAACCATGTTACAATGCTGGCACAACCACAACAACACTCATCTCCTTTCCACTAACCGAGCAACCTATGCCACTGTTCACGAATTCACAAGCAACTCACCAATTGCGAAGTGGATGAGCACGAACACATCAAAGAGCAAATACCATGTCCTTCGACCTAGTCACATGACTGAAGATTAACAACATGACCTCTCAATCATACACACACATCACCCACTACCATAATATTAACCCATTCATGCTTGGGGCTGGTTATTAATTACCACTTTAGACGGTAAGCCATGTTATCATTAAGTAATACCATCGGTTTCAGATTTGAGCTCCATGATATGGATTCCGTGGAACAGCGATCAAAATTTCGTATTTTATGATCAATGCACGCACAGAGGGAGGGGATATGGGCAGAACACATTGGCAGATTACTTAAGAGTGCATTGTAGTCACTTATGTCTATGTAAGAACAACCGCCTCAGTTTATCCACGGAGTATGAGAAGACCGTTTCAAATTACTCATTAAAAAATCTGATGATGATCACCCAACGAACAGGAAAATGGTCAATATGCTAGAGGCCCCTGGGATACAATGAACACAAAGGAGTACATGTATCCTGGAAAATTCAGGATTAAGACCTGATTAAAGAGACTATACACCTAAAGAAAGGAATTCAGATTGGTTAGAAATCGATTGGCACAGCACGAAACAGTCGGCATATTTCATGAGTCTAGCAGGTGCATGAACTGATAAACCGCGGAAGTAAGTAGTAAACAACTAGAGGGAAATGACCGTAAATTGAAGAACTCTAATTTATATATCAAAGGGTTCTGGGTACTGAAAGTTAAATACTAGTTTACATGGAGCACCCGGAATACTCCCATTTGCGGAGAATAAAAGATCAAGGAGTCGAAGTCTGCTATCTAGACTTCAGTAAGGTCTTCATCCCCGTAAACCATCGGCTGCTGCTCGGAAAGCCAGCATCAATGGGGATCCAACCTAGCTTAGTCAGGTGGACTGACAGCTACCTGACAGGGAGAACCTTTCGCGTAAGGGTGGAGGGGGGTTGATCGAACTGCGGGTATGCATACAGCGAGGTTCCACAAGGCTCGGTCTCTGTGCAACGAGAAGGCGAGCTGGTTGAGAAAAACGTCTATTGATCCAATTCAAAAGTAAACCGTATATGCGTNAATGCTCAACCGCGCGGCAGGATGATTCATGCCCCTTTCTGTGGGTCATTCTTTGTTGGTTTTGGCCCGCACTTGGAACGTACGTTACCTCTTCTTCCGCGTGCCATTCGGACTTGTTTGAACCGATCGCTGCGTGGGATGCGCTGATCGACAGCTCCGACGTTGTGGCGTTCTGTGGATATCTTTCCTGTTAGCTGCGGATTGTCTGTCGGGCTGTGATTGTCGATTCACTCGTTTCGGGGGGCAGTAACATTGTCTCGCGAGGCACTTCCCGCCGCTGCGTCTGCGCGTCTGGTCGGATGAGCCCCATTCTTGATTAGGTCACTAGCCAGGACTCTCTTTGTACCACCTTCCATCACACTTGTACCATTTCTATTTCTGGTCTTCATCAACGACGTCAAACTCCTTGGCTCGCACCAGGGTGTAGACCTCCAGCTACACCTAGATGCAGTGCAAGCATAGTCTGCGGAATGGAGTCTCCCTATGAGCGCAGCGAAGTATAAGGTCGTACCAGCCGAGAGTGCTCGGGGGGAGGGGGGGGCTGGGCCACCCTATAATGGAGCTAGGGATGGAGAAGCTATGGAAGTAGTGCCAGAGATCAGGGATCTAAGGGTCACCCTGAACTCTGTTTTTAACTCCTCTGCCCAGTGTCTTGCTGCGGCACGTACGGTCAATAAAGCGTTGTTCAAGTTGAAGCGCACCGTGAGGTCAAAGGACCCCGTCGTACTAGTCCCGCTCTACATGGCCTTCGTTCTGCCACACCTAGAGTATTGTGTGCAAGCTTGGTCCCCAGCTCTGAAGAAGGATCAAAAGGTGCAGCGAAGGTTAATGCGCATGTCCCCGTACCTTCGGGGAGGGACACATGCTGAACGCCTTCAGGGACTGAACCTGTTTTCACTGGAACGGAGAAGTCTGAGGGGTGACCTAATTGGAACTTTCCGTATCTTGACGGGTTTCTCTCATGGAATCTCCCACCTACTCCAGCGGAACGACGTCCCCAAAAGAAGGGGTCACAACATGAAGTTAGAAAAGCCCACGGCAATCAAACGCCTCAGAGCGGCCTTTTTCTCGCATCGGGTTGTAAATCCATGTAAAATGTTGCCTCAGGAGGTAGTGAAGTCGAAAACGATTGCCGAGTACAAACTGAAGCTTGACGCATCCTGGTCATCATCATTCCTCGATTGTATCTGAAACCGGGCCTAAGGTCGCTAATGGCTCGTCCGTCTCCGTCCCCTCTTTATATTAAGCTCTTCCATCTTAAGATACTTCACTTTGATTTCTCCAACTCCCACAACTCCATTTTCATTCACTGTTCAACACACATTTTACTGAAATTTCTCAACATCCAGCAACTTCACCTTTAGATCATGTTTCTTCTCCACAACACATTTCTAACTCTGAGTAACTCGGAGAGGAAGGTCGCGAGCTGTTGCTTTGACTCTGACAGAACCGCAGACTTCCACTGTCACTCAGAGGAACCATCAGAAGTGCGTTTTCCTTTTCCATAACCGCACTCACTCAAGTTTACGTGAACGAACTAGCAATTGTCGCAGCGCCGCGGTGCTCCCAAGCTCATTGGTGCAAGAAACTGGACTGCTTCCGGTACCGCCGCAAGTCCTGTGACCTATCCTGTCCTGAGTAAAATATACCAAGAACAAACTTTACGGAGTGGTACCAATAGACCATATTGAGGTGGATGGATAGGAAGTCGAAGAATACCGATTAAGGTTGAAACACGAATAACAGAATTTACAGGCAAATTGATCCAACTGCACTCGAACCCCGAATTCGAATAAGCCTTGGTTGGATGATATCAAATTTTACCGTGTGCTTACCGGATACGTTACATCGGTGGGTGTACTTGCATTTGGATCGGGCGGGAGAAGGATGTCCAAACAGCCAAGGGTGTGGGACAGAAACAGAATCTGAAATGCATTGGGGGTAATGATGATGAGTCGTGCACAGAGACTGTATCCAGTTTGAGAAGACAACAGTATGACCATGTAGAATATTATTATGGATTTGAAAGAGATTATTCATGGGAGGAGATGAGTGCAAAACGAATTCAGTGGTACGATTTTTATCCAAAACTATATACTGCTTCCACACGTCTTAAGACCGTTTCCCGGAGAGAAGAGGAATCAGAGGCAGAGGTGCATACAGACAAATATTGTGAGATGTTTAAAATGTGAATACTGGAGAGTTGTTTTCGTGGCATTATATGTGAATATCATCCTACACATATGCAAGTGTTTAAGGTGTATTTTCTCTTGAGAAGACGAATTCAGCACAGCAACAGACATTCCATTGAAGACATTTAAACCTCATGAGCGTCAAGAAAGAATTGAAGTGGAATATAAATGCTGGAATTGAGAACAATATAAAGTGTCACAAAGATTGAGGAAACCAGGGCTTAAATTATTATTATATGTAATGTATTGGGCACACGTATGTGTCCAGACGTGTAAATCGAAAAGATAATGTCACAAGAATTTGGTTAGCAATGATTCCGTGTTGACGGAATTGATTTTCTCCAGTTTGCGGAAACTGGTAATAGGTTTGCAAACGTTTTATCACCAGCCGAGTTGAGACCATCAGGGCCTACTGTACGGCGACGTTCTGTTTCTGTTCACTCATTCACACAAGTGATTTTTCAGCGATGTTGAGGTTCATTGTGCGGAACGCAGTTAAAAACTACGGAGTGTTGCAAAAAGGTACAACTACTCGAAAGTGTACGAAACACAAAAGAAAAAGTAATAAAATAATAAAACCTTGGGGAGTCCGAAACTTACTTCTTCACCAGTTAAGAATAATTCGGATTTACCATCGCTTGTTACTGATTCCCGTCTATCTTCTGTCATAGTCATCATAAACGGTTCAGTTTGATTGCCTATTTCCTCATCGTCCGTGTCAGCGGCCCTGTAACATAATACAATTTACATTCTTACTACTCATGAGTAGGTAAAGAAGAAAACATGATCTAACAGCATACTAGGAAAGTGGAGCGGAACAGTGTGTTGACAATGAAAACGATCGGAAAAGCGAGGAAATCTGTAAAAAGGAGCATCACCAAATATCGAATAGGAAATTAAAGTACAGAATAAAAAAATAAAATTCAAGTGCCGATTTGATCAAATCGAATTTGGTTTTGGCAGATCTATTTGATCGTAAATCACGTTGTTTTTATAAACCTTTGTTAGCAGTTCCATTGACAAAAATCATTCATTTTATCAAATCCAGAAGAACGATGCAGTAACTGCAAGGAATAGAAACTATGAGGGGTGGTAAGCAGAATGGACAATTGGTCATAACTTATCATTTTCGCATACTTAAACAGTCCATGACAATGACGGTAAATTACTTGACCAGATATGGATTTTGAAACATAAAAGATGGATAGTGGACGGGAAATTTACCATCGTCGTACTACATTTCGATCCAGTTTAACCGCATCTCCATAGCCTAGTAAACAATTAGTTCTATCATACACATTGTCGCATTTGGTCCCACGGAGAATCGTGAGCTCCCTAAAATAATGTAGCAAGAATACAAAATCATGAACAGTATTTAGACAGTTTGAGCACGAGTACAGGTTCACATTTTTAAAACTTTCTGTGCACCTTTTCCTTAAAATGTCCTAGTTAGACTAGCATTTTTCACTTGGTCTTTTATTAGGGATCTTTTTCCTCATCTCGAAAGTATTTTGAGCGGATGCAAATAACCAATTGGGTTGCACTTCAATGAAGATCTAAGTTTAGGGTACCCACAAGCGCAACTGCGGTCTGTTTATGAAGTACTCTAGGCGTATCATTCCAATGCCGAATACTCGGTGTAGGAATGTACTTTGGATGCTGCAAAATGAAGACCATGGCACAAATGCGCTAATAGGCTTTATGTGTAACATTTGACCTGAAATAGGTCGCGAACGAAAGTAACGGGTCACATGCTGCATGAATTATCCTCTTTTTAACTGGATAAAAGTCCCAAAAGTAGATATTGAATATGTTGCCTGTAGGTACCTCATCATGTGGCTCAGTTCCTTGATGAATACTACATTGCTTGCAAACATCTCGACTGATTACGCGAACTTAGTAGGGATGATCGACGTTCCAACAGCAATAGCAGTGGCAATTTTAGTAAGTTACGAAAACGGAAGCAGAATATGCTGCACCACTGTCAATAAAAGTCATCCATCGGACGACTGTCTAACACAATAGAAGCTTCTGTATGACCATTGCAGTCTCTCAACAATTTCTTCTGATCGTGCCTATGTACAAAACCCCTTCGACGATAACTTTACTGCTAAAAGCAAGAGTTCAAGCAATCAAGACGCACACAAATTAGGTATTTTTTCAGCAACAACAACAAACTCTAAACTGTAAAATCATGCAAGCACGTGGTCACATGCCAACTCTAAATCCAGTCAAATCAAACACACACAAACGCATTAGCACCCGAGGTTGTTTAAAAACCTCTCGTAATCAAAGCGCACAGATGTTTCGATGTAACGAAGTACGTGACAGGTGACGCAAACAAGAACCTTTCCAGTTCAGTACTCAAACACTGATATTATTTTCTAAATAGTTTCATCAGCTCCGGGGATAAAGTACTTAATCAATTAGTCGCGCACAAATCAATGTATAGCTTCTATTTATGAACAGAATGTAGCAGTCGGTGTCATGCGATAGTCAATCGTGCGCTACGGAACACAAAAAGTAACAATGAGTATCATCGATAGAGTCAAATAGTGTGAAAAATTGCATCCGAAGCTCTCGTGCTTGTACGACAGAGGAAATCCAGCTAAAAGGGGTGTGAAGCGACGAACCCTTTAACACGTATTTATTGCACCGTGTAAAACGATGATTGTCAATATATCCAGAGGTAGAAATGGGAAAAAGGAATCGGTTTCACCTGCCAAAAGTTAATTTAATCGCCTGCACCAGGTTGAAGAATGCGACTATCGCTGAACTGCACGTTAAAGGGTGATATCGGGTTATCCCCAAATGTTGTAACTGGGTTTTCTGGACACAGTAAAACTAGTACAGATTTCCCTTACTTGAAACAGCATTTTTCGCATACCCATTTGCAAAGAGAAGAGGACGGTAGATCACTACGAAAGCCATATCCCAGAGCAAAGCATACATATCTCTACTGAATTGTACTGCAGAAAATTGCATTATTTGTGTGCATGATCACATTAAAACGAGATTGCCACGATAAGATACATGCATTGTATAGTTCGGTACATGCTGCGGGGGCTTTGAAAGATTGACCGCAACCGCCATGTGAGCTTGAGCGTACTGACGGATAACCCGATACGGCTTTGTTGGTCAACTCAATGTTGCGTTATCAATCAATTCGTAACAATTGCGAAAGTGTGAGTTTGGTGCTAACGTGCCCTATTTCCATGCAACCCTATACACAACGCCTTATACACCCTAGAGTTGAGCCCAATGAGGAATGTGCTGATCCCTACGGCTAACTAAATGCGTTGACTGAGGAAAGGAGTTTCGGACTAACAGTAGAGGACTGATAGCAATACGCAACTCAAGCTAACAAAGGTGATTGTTATCAAACATTAAACGTTCCATCACTCTAACTAGTGCCGCCAAAAAATGCAGCAGTCGGATCCGAGGATAGAACTACTATATTTAAAAAGATGCTAAGCGAACATGTTCCTCAACGGTAAACGATCTGAGAGAGAATTCGAATGGCGGGTCACCTATCTGCTGCCCATTCTTGAAGCACTCGAAAATGGATCATTGCCGGATAAGACAGAAACAATCTGGAGGTTTTGTTCTCCAACCCTCAAGTGCTAACTGAGATCATCTTTCTAACGAGTTGGATATGATGCGAAGTTTGTGCCACATTGCGCAAAGAAGGCCTCTCACTTATTATGGTCATTCCAAAAAGTGAGAAGTTCCACTGAACACCAGAACTAGAGGTGATTATCGGAGAACCGACTATCACAAGCGGCAAAAGATGTCTAAGAATAACAAAACCCCACGAAAAATTTACCGTGATCATTGATGCTAACAACACTTGCGAATGATACGGTTTTTTCTCAACAATCTATAAAAATCGAATATTTGAGCCGCCTATTCACGGTTACCAGGAAGTATTTCAAGCAGTGAGTAGGAGTGTTTGGCGGTTGTGTGGATATTAGACAACCGGAGTACATATCTGACTGCGTAAACCGTTCACATAAGAACTGATTACAAACACCTGACATGATCGATGATAACACGTTTTCAGAAAGGACGCGATGAACTTGCAAACGTTTAACGAGTGGTGCTGCAACTTACAAGTGTCATAGAGAAAACAACATGGTGCGGACCATTTGTGAACAGTGAATATAAACGAAACCAAAATCAGTATCACCAAAAATTAGTGACCGTTCAAGATCTGGCACCATCTGGTGTGGAAATTGAGCATCGAGCATGATTTGAGACCAAGAAGACTCCCATTCATCCGGATAAGACTTCGCGACAAGGTGATCAAGCTGACCCGCGATGGAACCTACGTGAAAGCGTATCCGGTTCTCGTTCTGTTGCGATGTGAAATGTTTCGACCAACTGTGCACCGAAAAGAGTTTGAACATATTCGTTCTTTTTGTGAGTGTCAATAGAATTAGGATACGATACCAGCGACCCCAGAAATACGGCAAATATTTCACTCGCAAGAGTTGGCTGTATTGGGGCCGTTAACTATGAGTTCCTCGAGGGGACAAGTATTTTTTGATAATGATGAAATATGTATCTCTCTGGGTAGAATTGATAATCTAGTATCGGATACGTTGTTATTGGGGCATAAAACGAACACAGACGGCCTCTTTTCGTTCTCAGGCCAACGGGATAATAGAACGATTTAATAGAACCATGATGGAGTAGTTGAATAACTATTAGAGTGGTTAGAAGAAAACCCGTCACACGTCTTATCCAACTATAGAACGTGTCATTCGGAAACGGAGACAACACCTTACAAGCTGATATTCGAAAGAAAATCTGGTACAGTTTTGTACGTGTTTCTTGGAAGAAGTGGTCTCAAAAAGTCATCTAGAAATGAACAGGATAAGGTAGAGATGAGCGGTTTAGAGCAACAGGCAACAGGAAATTAGCAAAACACGGCACGATAACCAAAATCATTCACGGTAGAGAAAACCATTCGAACTAGGGTACTTGGTAAAAGTGAGAAATCAAAGCCGGCCTGAAACTACGGTACCCGGAGCGGCAAATTTCAAAAAAGTGGCGAATCGGGCCGTTTAATTTTCCTGGGAAGAAGAAAACCAGTTCCTGGATCAGTAAAGAACGAACTACAAGGTGCCCGAGATAAACATTTTACGAAAAAGGCTAATGTTATGAAAGATAATGGACGGAAAGGATTAGCAGAGAATCAGAAGAATGAAGTTTCTGCAACAAGTCACACAAGAGTGGAAGGAAACAAAGCTGGAGTCAATGTTCGAGACAGCCCTTCCGGTATAAGATCGGCAACCGAATAAGGATGATGCTGGGATATATTAACCCCAGACACGTAGAGCGATTGATCGTTCTCAATGATCCAACTAATTCAGCAGGAACAGCACAACAACTAATAGGCAAGCCACTGCTCAATATCTGGTCGAAAATGTCAGATATGAACCAACAAGTGACACCGCTCATCAATCTTCCATGCGGTCGTGATATAGCTGTATATGGTCGAAAGTGCAAATGACTAGTTTTTGAATTTGATTCATGCCTATCTTTCGTCCATGGACATTCCCTACCACAACATATTTGCACCAGACAGAGAAATGAACAAACAGTGCTCAAATGCGGCCTTCATCAGTGGTACAGAGTGAGCGCATAAGCGAGAGGAATATCTCTAGTCCTCCTTTCACTAGAGAGCAAAGTCAGAGCAAGAGAGAGAGAGTCAGAGATCAATGTCCATTTGAGATGAAGTGAGACGAATGAGGGGTTTAAGGAAGAGCGTTTATTATTATCACAAACAATACGGAGCTGCTAGCCGCACAGAAGCGTGAGTTTTTACTCGAACGGAGAACCGAGGCAACCTGGTGCGGAGAGGAGGCTAATTTTGCTACACAATGCCGGGGGTTGCCTTGACTACAGAAACATCCTCGAAAAGCTGCCACGCTAAAGACAAAAGATTCTCCACCGCCTCTCAGCAATGGTCACTATGGTAATGATAATGATAATAGTAATAATAAACCGAAGTACAATTCAAGAAGTAGTACAGTAAGTACAAAAATATCGTAAAATCCTCCAGCAATATGGGCAAAAGCCAACCGACTGGGATCTTCGAAATTCTTGTTGTTCGATGAATACTACTGGGAAGGTCAAACAATGCATCTGTGTTGATGGGTGGAAAGATCTTAGCAATTACGATTTTATCTCCAGCATTACTATTTCAATCTTGGAGCAATCTAAGCGGTCGCATGCAATAGATATTTCGTTCAGTTTCTCTTAATAAAGCGGGAATCAATAGGCAACCCCATATGAATCGAACCACAAAGAAGAAACATGCTCAGGAATAATAGTACAGGATTTTGCACTACAAAATATGGTGACAAGACCGAAAAGATAACCCCCAAACACGCATTGCAATGATTACATGATAAAGAGTGAAAGTGATCTACGGATTTCAATCATTCATCCAAACTGGAAAAAGGGTCCCACTGAAATTATAGGTGGTAAGGCAGATAATCGGTCTAAGCGGTGATGCAAGACCGGTCATGGTCGGCACAAAACGTGTAGGAATGGCTGTTAGCAAAAACACCTGTAAAGACAGTGAAATAACGTCAAAACATCCGCTAAACTGCAACAAGATCTGCTTAGATGAACCGCAGTCTAAATTTCACCAATAATCCCATCATAATTGAGTGTTATACTGTGCTAGAAACGAATGCTCCAAGAAAACAACTACCCATGACAGTTTATCATAAGCAGATCAAACCAACCCGGGACTAAAGTGATTGGGTGATCATAGCAGCTACCAAGTCCGCGTTTTCTTCCGAATACATAAAGTTTTAGGGTTTCAAATAAAGGCAACAAAGGATCTTATAGAAATGCAGGACCAAGTCAACGGCATCTACAGGGTCAGGTGAAAGGACTTTCCTGGAGAATACAAAAGACGAACAAGCAGATGATTAATAGTTACAGGACCGCAAAGGAAAGAAAGGACTGATTAAGTAACAGAATCTGGATAAATAGGAATCGGTGATCGCACTTCACGCTACCGCCGAATAGCACCGAGAAGACCATGGACGCACAACAGTCCTACGAGGTTTGCGATCAAACACTGAGCGCCTGCCTATATGCTCAGGTTTTGGCAAGTGGCGACCATCCCGAGGTCAGAGGTTTCAAGAATTTGAATAACGCCAATGTGATTTATGGACAAACGTCCTAACGCAGGGGTGACCTCAGAGAAGCCCAATCTTATGGACAGGTGTGGGAGGAATGGATTTATGAGGGGCATATTCTCGATCGGAAACGTACACACGGAGTGAAATTCTGACATTGGTCAGCTAATAACTAGCACCTGAACAATTCGATGGAAGAAGTACCTCAAAAAGACTAATCTCTGTAACCGAAAGGTTTGCTTATTATCAATTTTATTGACGAAGATAATCATTCAAAAGCACATACCACCTCTTAATACATTAAATGGCCAAGGTTTTTTACGCTCTAGTGCTCAGAATCAACTTGAAGACCGCTGTAGAATCTAACGTGATTACCTTATGATTACACACCTCAACAGGAGGTCATGAGTTCGAACTTCACCACCAATGATCATCTTTCCCACTTCTGTAAATCACTTGACAGTCTTGGATCGGTTATAGCTCTCTTTATGAACAACTATCCGCGCAGAACTGGGACACAGTATTCTGCATGTGGTGTCGAGCTCAACGTTTATCGGAGGACAATCAATCTAACATGATTAAGCTGTATTCCATCAGCACTCAAACGCTATCAAAAGAAATACAAATAAAAGAGCTTTGATTTGGACAAACTGTCCGTTAAGTCCTACAGGACGATAGACATTTTTCAGCAGCCGTACACAACGACTAGTCCGAGAAGGGTTGAATGAGCGTTGCAGCTGTCCGGTTGGCGTTGTTATGAGGTACAAAGAAGAGTAAACACAGATCGTCGGTGTTCAAACGCTAATGTCTGCACCACGTTGTTCTGGTGGGAGAACTGAATGAGGAACACGTAGGTTAAACGAATAGTTTGAGGTTATCGTAGTCATGCACTGGCGTAACAGCTTTACCTTCACGAATTTCGGTGGGTGCGGTATAAGTTACGCATATCCTCTGATAGGCTCCCTCGGCGTGTGATGTTTGTCGAGGTTGGTGAAAAAAGTCAAGGTCGTTGGCATAAAACCTAGCCCTGGGGCATGTAAACTCTCATCAGGTGTGCCAGTCATATAAAGTTGCTCACTGGGGATCTGGGAACAACCCGGTCAAGGGGCTGAGTGTCGAAATCAGTGATATCTGCGCATCTACTCACATTTCATGCAGGGCTAGTTCATCTTCTGTACGTTTCTATTGGTAAGGCATTCAGCTTTTCAGTTCTTTCGTTTACTTCTTCCTTACTGGTCGAAATGTGGCAAAAGAACGGAGGCATAGAAAGAGTTCAATGTCTGGTAACATTGAAGCCGATACACAGACCTGTCAAACAAAGAACTTACATTTTGTCCATATCGAACTGGTGAACAAAGAGTCGTTCCTCTGATGGCAAGTAACCATAGTAACCCTGAAAATAAAGAAAAGAAAGATTAGAGGTCCGATGGATGAAAGCTTGAAATTGCCTCAATTATCAGTATTCCGACGTTTCTATATGACGAAAACTACGTATTATTTTCATCGCCAGAAGCAACAAATAGTGGTAATTCATAAGGTTCAGAGAAAACCAAATTGCCCTCGAGGGTATTCAAGCTTTTGGCCCCATTAATGACACGTTGTAGACACTGCCCGACATCAAGCTGTTTTCGATTTTCCTAGTACCTTGTTGCGGAGATTCTCACATTTAAAATAATGTCAATGAAGGCATTACAAAACCTACACATTTCATCAAATGTTTTTCTTTCTTCGATTCACTCGTAAACCAATAGTGCTATATTCAGGATACCTGAAGTTTTCGTGGGCATGTGGGATCTAGTCACAACTTATAACTTATTTACGTGGACAGCGTCCGTTGGCGCATCCACCAGTTCGGTCTCCATCGCTCTCTTCTGGCGAAAACTGAATTGAAAGAAAATGTCATACCTGACGTTTGAATCCAGGGATATCAGTTACGGAAAGTTTTCCTATGTAAAGGAAACTGAAAAATCCTCATTCCAATCTCTGCAAAGGATGCAACCACTGGCCCAGGACATGATGGATGCCATAGTCAACTGTCTGATTGCGTATCAAGATATGCAGAAGATTTTTGATGTAGGGAAACGCATTCATCTGCATGGTGTATGATTGGATCAACTGAATACTGGTTCTAAACTAATAGCAATTTTGAAGAAATGAACCTCTGTTGTACAGTAAAGTATTCAGTTGCAGTGAGTTTACGTGAATGAAGCTTTGACAGGGTAGTTATTTGTGAGAGACAAATAACGATTTCGTCAGTACTACATTTATTCACCACTCGCCAAACGCGAAACATAAGCATTCTTCCTTCATCTAAAAGTGCCCTTTACCGCAGTCGACAGAACGACACTCCAAGATAGCTTCATTTCAAAGGTGTGTGTGTTTATTTCATTGTATGCACTGCATACAAAAACTGAAGGCACGTTTTGGGTTTAGGGCTATTTTTATCTGGACTGACAGCTCCCTATTTCCGCGTTCAACTCCATAATGGATATGATGCAGGAAACGGCCTTGTCCTCGTGGAGAAGGACGAGGACGGCATTGAAGTGCTCCCAGACGGCAGGTGATATGATTAGGAGTCCTGTGGTGTGAAGATAAAGCAAGAATACAAGCTTTTGAGAATCATTAGTTTTGGGGTAGTTATGTTGGGTGTGCATTTTAATCAAAGTGTAAAATTATTCCATCGGATTGGGTTTTCTATAGCTCTTAGTATTATTCTGATTGCGTAGGCTCTAGGTAATAAGAAAAACTTTTGCTACTTGAGCCACTCGATTTGTCCTGGTTTGTGAAACATGGATGAAGTGTCGGTACGCATTCGGACGCATCGATTGACGTTTCCCAACTGAAGACAACTCTAGGACCACCCAGATATTTGGGTGTCCTTAATGGGTCGGGCCTGAGAAAGTTCATTCAATGCCGCTGTATGGGTGCCGACATATGGTCGTTGGGGGAGTAGAATGGACAATAATTGTTGGCGATCGAAGAACGTCTACTAGGCGCACTACATCAGTCTGGTAAGGCAACCCAACAAGTAAGGGTGAGGTTTGAT
>UZAN01040852.1:46520-58243 GCA_900618425.1 Echinostoma caproni | reverse complement strand
ATGAAAATGTCAAATTCAATTTCACACCCTACTATTGATCATGATTATATCATTATCACCAATATGCTAACAGTTATATGCCACATATTATTTAGTCAATTTATTGTTTCCAAATTTAAGGCATATCCGACTGCGTCATTTAGTGACTTTTTTCTGTGCCACTATTACTGTAGCTCTGCAGTCAGAATATGGTCCAGAATATATATATAAATATATATATATATATGTATATATTGTGAAATGGGAATGTTTCAACGTGTTCTTGAAAAAATCAATCATTTTGGGTAGACATTGGTCAAGAATGCATATGATATTCCTTGGACAATTTTGGGTGTTATATTCAACGGCTATACTATCTGTTCCTTTGAAACGTTACATCTATATGAAGTCAGCGAACTTGAGTGTTCCATAATGAAGACAGATGGGCTGATAATGTTACCAAATTCTGGTTTCAGGCATTACAGTGGTGATTTACGAAGAGGGGCACACAGAACTACTTAACTGTTCTGAAACGGTCCGAGACTCGGATGAATATTCTTCGTAATAGCGATTCGGAACGGGAACGGGAAATAAAGCTTTTAACGAGTGTGACTACAGACATTAACTTTGAACACAAGCAAGCGTAAACTTGAAATAAAGAAAACGAATAATTACGAGAACTTGAGATGGCATGATTTTGTCCGATGGGCAGCAAAGTTCTCGTGTGAGTATACGCTTAATATAGACAGTATGGATGGATTCATAAAAATAATCTCATCATCTAACACCAGAACGTAAAAAAAGCCCTAAAGGAGCATAATTTCAAAGAGAAACAGAATACATACCTCAGTCTAATCGCACTGTATAGCTCTTAATGTAATTTTTCTAGTGACATGGAAGTCAGTACTGAAAACAGGAACAAATTGTTCGGTCAGCGGTTAAAGGGTTCTGTGAACACTTGGGATTCATTTTGGGTGGTGGTGGCCAAGTGGTTGGGTCACCAATTGGAGACCTGTGAGTCCCGGGTTCAAACCGCTCCACTGTCGCCCGTCTTCCCACCAAGCCTTTGTATGGCCGCGGCCCTGCTTCCTGAATTTTGACTATACATTTTTATGTTCAATAAATGAAAAAGGAAGTAAAAAATATGCATTTCGACAATGAAGTAAACCGCGATCTGTTAATCCGTAAAGTAAAACAGGTACGCGAACCCCAATTGAGAATTAGGTTTCATCAAATGTCGCCCGTAATAAAATTTTGAATACCTCAAGTGGATGAGTTCTCAAAGACAATGAATGATTACATAAGCATAAAAACTAATTCTAAAACTAATTTAACCTAATAGAGAAAGATATATAGAGGTTGAGAAATTTCAGAGCACTGCGTAAATAGGGTTGCGCTTACCTCGAAAAACCCTCAGAACAGTATGGTTAACATAAATAAGCAATGCACGGATAGTAAATAACCCTAAGTTCGCAGTAGTATTTCGATATAGTATATAATGCTTGCTGTTCCAGCGTAATTTTCTCTCTCTCAAAAACGTTCGTCTATTGATCAGGTAATCATATAAGGCAATGATCAATCGCGAAAGAGAATATTTCCCGGTTCAAATTAACCACACTATACTGATGGTTGTGGATTCACACAAGCATTGCTGCGAAATCTAGTACGGTAATCCAAACAGGCATCGAACATATTGGAGTGGTATGGCGAATACAAGTGGAGTGTAATATCTCTGATACCTGCACCACACTGATAATGGTTGGATAGTCAGCTCAAATTCACATCTTCGTCATTCAGCTGTATCCGGTTAAAGGCAATACTACATCAAACATCTATTTATTTACAGATTAAGATTGCCACAGAATTCAGAGGAACGCCCGTCGTTATCCAATATTAGATGCATTTTATGCATACAGCCCTGTCAAAAGATAACATTATAAGCGGCGTGAATTGAGATGAAAGCATTCTAAACTGAGTCTGGTTATTTAGCTTTCTCTTTCTATGGTAACGTCAAGATACATGATGTACTGCCGGTCATTACATACGATGCAGTGCATGCGTTTAGCACCACCAGCAAACCCAATAGAGCCGAATAATAGCTTGACTATTTGTGTTTCTACGTTTATATTTCACATTTTAAACATGAGTTACTGGTTTGTTGTGATAACGATCTAGAGCTTCAAAGAATTTATTGATGATAAGCCCAAATATCACACAGATCAGTGGTTGAGTAAAATTTGAATTCATGAAATCGGGTAACCTAAAACGGTCTGAGATTTGGTATCCATCTCGTGGTTCTGTCCCGAAAAAAAAGATGGATGAGTTCGTGGAAGTTAAAGCACAAAACGGATTTAAATGGAATTCGAAAGAAATCTGTTTAATCTGTGAACAGGAAGAGTCAATAAATTTGAACAAATATCTGCAAAAAATATCAAAGTTATTTAGGTTTTCGTATAAATTGATGTCTGTACGAACAGCTTCGTTGTACTTGTATTAAGTACAAAATAGCTGCTTGTGATACCAGGAATCTCACAAATACGGTAATTAAAATGTTATACGAAAAAATATAATTTGAAATAAGCGAGAAAAAAACATGAATCAAGGCGGGTAGTACTTGCATACTGTATAGTATGCATTGCGCCAAGGTCGTCTGTTGGGAAATCTCATTGTTGTGCACAGATTTCGCCAACAACCAACAGACGTTGTGTCAGCCCAGACTATCTGAGGAAAACATGAGTTAAATAAAAAAGAAAAGTGTTCTTCAGGGTAGAGTGCATGTTCCAGGTTTTATCACCAAAATGTAAAACAACAGTAATTATAATAATAATAATAAAATATAAACAAGTAAGTTTGCTGTCGAACAAGTTTGAAACGTACTTGAGTGTGCTGTCCGAATTGTTGTACGTTGTCAAAAGTGATCGGAACAAAGTTCTAGTTCACTTATTCATCAAACCAATTCTTCAGCGGACTGCACCAAAGTTGGGAAGTTGTTTGGAGGACATGTCGGTACGGCATCATCATTGATTTTGTTTGAGAGTGTGAAGAAAAAGTCACGAATAAGTGTAATTTTTTAGGACTCACTACCCTAAATGTATCGTATCTATTACATCGTATACCGGTTTTACGTACAGCAACTCTTTTAAAATTACTATCCTTCTCTTTCAGCATGAGGAGAACCTTCTTCCTCAGTAACTCAGGTTAAATTTAATTAGTAATCGATGTCAACAGTAAACAACGGATCAAAATACTATAAGGNTATAAGGCACTGATATTTCAGTTGTTTTGTTTCATGCTGATGGCAGTGAAATTTACTGATTACCATATCACATTGGAAAAGGGTCACAATATCAACTCGCCGTACACTTACACGAATTGATCACTTGTACTGACTTACGAATTCTCCCCATGATCTTCAAGATTAAAGTAACACCTGAATGACATCTCGTACGCTTTTCACTCCAGTGTTTTACTCCAGTTCCAGACGGAGATACACGAAGAATATCACAATTCGTGGAATCCAAACGTATAAGTGAAAAGAGATTAGTCCCTCTGGGTTGATGTGTTCCTTGACCGCTTGCAATCATTCTCCGGTATCGATTGTTCTCATTTAAATAATTCATTTTTTTCACTGTATTTATTCGATTGTGGTATTGTGGAGGGTTCCTGTTTGCAAATGACAAAATCCTCAGTGTGGTTGGTAAATAAAAATATAAGTAAGTACACAGCTTTTAAAGTTAACCAAGCACGATGCTCCACCACTGTAAACAAAACACCCATGCATTATGATAAACATTCCATCTATGACCGAACCTTTTTTCTTCAAACCCATAATCTGAATCTACCTGATAAGGATAAACTGTTATCGGTTGACTTCTTCGATGAGTAAACCATGAAAAACGATTTTTCGATAGGGCACCATCAGTTAGAAATAAAACATAGAGCAAAACTAGGAAGTGATGAACGTTCATCTCTGTTCTATATGGGTACAGTTGTTGGAAATTAGCCAACTCATTATAAACTCTGATCGTAGGCTTTTATAAACCGGCTGTCGGAATAGAGAGATGAGTAAGAGTCACTCGGCTAATGTTGTCAAACAAAGCTTTCAGTTGGATGAATGACTTAAAGTATTTTTTTCTTTGGAATCAACTCCTATAACTCCGTTGTTAGGGTGTGGGGTTATTGGATCAGATACGACTTGCCGCATGGTTTTACTTCTCCTGCCTGAGTACTTACATTAGTTGCATTCTTTAAAATCGGTTCACATATGTTTTGGATGAATCCGTCTGTCTGTGCATTGATATCAGTAAAATGTAACTTTTTGATGAACACGTTTACAGCTCGTGTAATAGTCTGCGTGTATGTGTGTGTTCTTAGTGACGCTTCTCCCCAAGACTGAGCAGCATCAGGAATGAGGCACCAAAAAGTGATTCATCCAACCTCATCTGCTAATTCTGGTTTTAACATTCTTGACTATCATGTGTTGTGGATGCTTTTGCCTCGTATTTCCCTCTTTACTGACATTCATATTGCTTGAATGACGAACTAGAGCGAGTGTGGAGCATCCTAACTTTCAGCTGGGAAAAATAATTTTCAAGGTATAAGTGATCCACTCATGTGCCTATGAGAGTTAAATGTGAAAACGGGATTATTAAGTTTAGGAATCATTCACGCCTGTCTTTCATCGCATCATTAAGTGCAACACATGGGAGAAGTACAAATAATTAATAAACATCATTGCGATCTACAGAATCAGATATTTTTTGATGTGCACCAGTATTTTAAGTTGTCCATTTTTTGGATAACAATACGAGTTTGTGGACCTCATCCTATTAGCTTTTTCTAACAGTTCTCGTTTGCTCGAGGAAAATGCTGTTTTTTACAGTGTTCATATTTAACTGTAGTATTGTCATCTTTTTTTTCCTGATTAAACTCCTCAATTCAATTCATTTGCTAAGCTCCAGCTACTGATTTTGATATGAACACCTCAGTCGCACGTGTCGGTTTGTCCGAAATGCTGTTTATCGGTATCAGGGATTTTTTCGAATGATGCGTATTGTGTTATTGTTGGTACCGATTCGTTTGAATACGACCGGTGAATAAAAAGCCATTCACTGAACAGGTTCCGATCTAATCCAGCTCGATTGATCCGGAGGTGAAACAAATACTAGCTAGCAGCAGCCTCATTGACCTAGGTTGAAGATCAAGAGGCTCATATCGTTTTGCCGTTATCGATCGGAATATATTTGGCTAAAGTAACGGTTACCAATCGATTAATAGGGAATATGATTGAAACCAGAGCAATTGCATAAGCTCTGATGGCAAACGTTTGACGCCTGCACGCCCGTCCACATTTCTAAAACAATGACTTGAATGAATGTTTCCTGAGTTGATCGTTTAGCGACAACGTGAGCAGCGAACGGCATGGATGGTTGGGGTTCGTAGTATTCAATACACCAAAATCAGGTCTCCTTGAACTGGACAGTCCTGAGTGGATTGTAATCTGTTCACATGGGTAAAGGAATGTGATTCTTCACTATCCTCGTGGATATACTTTTTAAACGCTCCAGTATCTTACGATCGCGTTATAGCCATGAACAATAGGCTTCAATGACATGCTCTGTGTACGGTTGAATGAAAACCGATAGAAGACATAGGAACAGAAGCAAAGACGTGCCCAAGGAAATGAACATTCTTCGCAGGTGAGGAAAAAGCCCCAGAGCATCCGCTTGAAAAGATTAAGTCACACTGAATCATGATGTTCAAGTCCCTCTTACTTGAAGCATTTACCAGTTGTTGATCTCCTAAGAACCATGAAAACGACCATTTTGGCGTTGAATTTGATGTCATTTTAGTGAGACTGCTGATGACCTGCGCTGAATGTTTTCTGAAGTGCTGGTGAACCAGCAATTTTCGTCATGGTTTTCCGGGTGTTAACACCACCTGCAGCTTTATTATTTTCGGTACCAAAATGTCCAAGAGATGGTTTATGCGAATGAGAAAAAGTGGAGAGCTGAGTACGGATCTCTGTTGAACCTCGCGGATTCCTTTGATAAACGCTGCTAAAGATACAGAAACCAAAACTATTATTGTTAGTTGTCGAAGAAACTCTTCTATCTGACCCACTACGAGTCCCGAATTCCATAGTTGTAGAGTTTCCGTAGCAGAGTTTTGTGGTTCACTCGGTTGAATGCTCTACAAACTTTGGAGTACTCCACCCTCGCTGCTTCTTCATCGTAAATAGCTCTTGCCCACTCCTCTCAGGCCCGAAGCAAATTAAAGGTTTACTATCGTTTGTGCCAAAGCACGTGTTGGGATGGGGATAATGCGTGAACGTTTTCACAAGTGACTCATTAGAAATTCTGCAACAACGGATACCATGAATTTGAACAATACGCAAAGTAAACTGTCGGAGATTTAGTTAACCGCGGTAACCCGATAGTGGCCAATGTATATAGGTGAAATTATTCCTTGGTTTTATACTTATAGAGACTTAGTGTTTTGGCACATGCTCTGGATTGATTTAAATAATATCTTAGCTTTTTGGCTTTCCAGGGTAATAATTATTCGCGGTTGATTGCTATCTATTTATAGAGACGAATACCAATAGTTTCGATTTTGTCTTCTCTAAGGATAAGATTAATTGTAGTTAGTTTCATATACTAACTGAAATAGTTGTAGCCGGAGTTCGCAAGCGTATCGAAAGTTTGAGCGTATGGACGATTTTAGCATCCAAGCTGCCTTGATTGTTGTGGATGTTTTAACACCTGTACGTCGGTGCAACAGTTTGGGCGGTGGTGGCCCGGTGTTAATGTCACCAAGCCATCACCCCGGAGGACGGGTCTTCGAATCTCATCACAACCGCCTGACTTTACCCACTGTGTGTTGAATGACAGCCCTTTGATTGGTCGCTTCTGTAATGACTGCAGTAGTAGTGGCAGTGTGCAATGAACTCGGGATACGAACCGCGCAATACGAATCACGGAATACGAATCAAGGATTAGCAATCACGGACTGGATCACGTAAGCACTGAACCACACTGCCACTAGCACGTAATATCCCACGTAACTGAGACGCGAGAAAAAGGCCATAAGAGTAATTGTTCATTTATTGGAGGAAATAATGGGGAGTAAATAATAAATAATATGCACAAAGTAGGCTCATTGGTTATCCGGGCTTCTACCAATCGCGTTCCAGTATTGCTTGCTTCTGCCTGGGCCGCACGGTCTCCAATTGGCTGGTACGATCTACCTATTGTATGTAGTCAGAAGCAGCGACAGGTACACGCGTTATTGACGTCACCCGTGAATTTTGATTGATCGCAGTTGTCCGAAAACTGTGACGAGTCGCTCCAGGGTACGCGTCATCTAGTAGGCCCGGATCATCACAGCTTCCCATTTCCTGAAAATTGTGTCATAAGGTATTCAATAAAAGGAAGCAAAAACGAAAAAAAGAATATAAACTTATATTTTTCTTGGTGCAGTGTTTTGCAGTAGACAGTAGGTGTTCCATATGCTGTTGCAACGAAATGGTTTGTACTCTCTCCATGAGAAATTTCTCAGGAACTCTAATTCCTCGTTCGTCCAGAATGTGTTTGATCTTTTATACGCCACTCATCAGTTCCACAAAGTGATTCCTAAATAACTACTGGGATACCACCGAATGGCTCAAGCCAGAATCTTGCATTTAGTGTCCTCAATGAACACATGAGTGTTAGCAGTATAAATTTACGGGAAAGGTGCGAGGCAACTGAATTCGAACTAAGGCACAGCATAGCTACTGCTCCCCAATGGAGTTGTAGCAGAAGTCGTTTCCACCATCAATTCCCGTTGTGCTAACACCAATTCCGAGATCAGAAATGATTGATTGACTCCAAACCTAATTGGTTTTTTCATATGATGTGACTCAATAACCTGTGTGGATTGTCGCTGTACGGAGAGGGGGGTCGATGAATTGGCCAGAGTTGATCCATTCAAGTCATCGATAATAAGGATGTGTGAACTACATTGACCAAGCAAGATACATGGTTTGCAACAGATTTCATTGGTTTAGTCTGTGGAAGAAAAGAGAACAAAATACTACACCGATCGAGCCAATATCGTCTCGTCGACTCCAAAAGATCGGTTAATCATACTTTTGTGTAATAATTCGTTCATTTGGGATTTTGTTTTTCGAGTTTGTTCGAGATAAATTTCCAAATGGGGGTTATAGGATCATTCACATTGCTTTCGACATGAGACGATCAGGGAAGTTCAGCGGTTAGTCTTAGAATAAAACCACAGAATGCAATCTCAAACGCTGCCGTGCTACCACTGTCTCCATTGAAGTGAATTTTCTCCAGATGCTATCTGGTAACGTTTATCTAAGCGAGAGATTACTTCCTTCAGATTAATGTTACTGAAAATTCACCTTTTGGATGCATAAAGCGTTTCTTGTCTTGACTTGGACGTTTTAGCAGGATGGCTTCCACTTACATCCCACTATATAGTTTGTGTCATCTTTGAAATCCATTGCACACGGATCAACTACTTGAAATTTCGATCTTTGTAGTCACCATGTGTAGACTGAGAGATACTACCGGACCAATTTAATAAATTAACTGTGATTTGACGCGCTTACTGGTAAAGGTCATAATGAAAAAACGTTTTCCGGTGAAAATGACATAATCGCCCTTAGATTGATTAGCCACATCAACGTCACCCCAAAAAATAGTACTACCAATTTTCTTTGAACCATTTTATTGCCTAAAAAAGGTACAAGTACAACATACCTAAGAACGTATCATAACTGTTCACATGATACAACACGTAGCTGCGAAAAAAATCGTTCACATATTTGTCTTTAATATGCGATTCATTTTCCGAACATCACATACAGTCTATTGACGCCTTCATTAGGGACCCTGGATTCTAAGGAGTTGTTTTACCTGAACTCAGACTGTGGCACGGCAGATGGTTTGCGCATCTTCGCGCGTAAGCACACAAACATATGAGAACCGCAGTGTGCAATCGAGTCTATTTGAATGCTAAAATTTGAACTGTCTGATTCTTAACAAGCTCAAGTTTTATTCATATCATTAATATTTCCAAAACTATATGATATAGCGCTGAAGTTACATAACCAGACTTTCGGCCTTTACCTGGATGTGGTAATTCGTGCTGTTGCATGACCAAGTGTGTGTGCGCGCTTGTGTGCATCGCAGACAGAGCACCTTCAAATGTGAACATAAATGCGGTGACAGCAAACGCTGTACACACAATCATATCCGTTTTCTTCAGTCTCAACATGTTCTGGCGTCACTGACTGCCTGTCATTCTGTACTCCATTTTTGCTCTTCATCATTCGCTCCTCGAGTTAAATTAATCTGAATCCAGTAAATCTGCGTAGCCAAACTAAGTGGAGTTGCACAGTTATAACCCTGATACGAGAAGTCCCCCGCCTACAATAAACCGCCGATTATCATACATGCAACTGACAAACAGTACCTTAAATCGAGGTTATAATAAAACAAAATGGTTTTCCAAAACCAGCGCAATACGAATAACCGAAAGCTTGTTTTCAGTATTTTCTTCTTGTAGCTATGATTTACAGTTATACGGTATTTGCCATATGGGCCCAGCTGCGGACTCGGATTGAAAGCAGTATCCACGTAGAAATTATACCCTGACACCACCAGCACCACCGCCGCCACCTCGGTCATCACTCCATACAGGCCCAACACCGATAATGATCTTTGTATACATGACCACAGTCCACCTCCAAACAAGCAGTGGTGTGGTGGCCGACCCTCTTACTGTCGATTCCAACTTTTTCGCCAACCGGGTACGTTCAGATTGATGGCATCCTCTCCTAATTGAGTTTAGCGGCTAGACGTCTTGCGGCGTTTCCACGATTCCGGCACGTACAAGCAAGACATCCCAGGGATATGCAAAACAGGTTCATCCCATTCTGCACTCTGTGGCAAAGCTAGCCGAGCCCACAGGACCCGCCCAAAATGGACTGCGTGGAGGTGGTACGCAACCAAAACTCTGATTCCTTGTTGGTCAAGCAGTGTAAAGTCCTGCCATGTTCCACACATCTGAGCGGCAGCCGGACATGCCTTAAGAAATGACCCAGATGCAATGTCTATAGCAATTCTGCGCCATTATCCCGCACTTGATTGAATTTCTTTACTTTGAAGTTCAGAGTATTGGGCAGAAATCACGTTTATATATATCCTTATTACTACCGGTCGTTACTGCTAAATGATATTATATGTGAGATTTCAAAGGATTTTTGAAGCACTGTCTGAAGGGTTTTGAATGCACCTTCATTTATCTTGTGTCAGGCGTCCGTGATTTGCACCGTGGTTACATTCGAAACAGATTTAAGCAGAAATGGTTTACATTTATTGAATTTTTGTTAAACTGACCAATCTTTTCGCCTTTTTAGACTGATGAAATAAAAGAAAACAAAAGTTCAGCATGGATAAATTGAGGATCGGAGGTTTATCTTTAACTTTCAGCAACAACACGGATCGTCTGCTGAAATGCGTGCAGAAACAGACCTCGTTAAGCATGTGTGAGCGATAGTCTTCCCAAGGCGTATGATTTATAAGGCACCCTTCTAGTCACCTTTAAATGAGAGACGCTTGGACGGTTTCAGTTATGTTTTGTCTCTATTAACCCATTGATTCGCCCAGATAGATTCTTTTTAGATAAATCTCTCGACCTCACCTTGATTTAATGGTGTTCGTCATGAAAGAATAAAATTTTGGTCCAGATTTTCTGCAGAACGTACAACGGGGATGCCGGAAGCTCGATATCGGACGAGGTTTGGCTTGCGTCTCAAAGATATCTAAATGGTGAAGTGAAAGTGCCGACTTTTTCATGCGGGGTTTATGTGCACTAACCTGCAAAATGTTTCTACAATGCACTTGGTAACATAAACATCTAAAAGTTGGAATGATGTTTTAATCTCGCTGGGACTTAAACGGCTCAGTTATGCAATATGCTGTCGTTTTTGTCTATACTTTTTCTCCTGTGACCGTTGTGAATTTCATCTCGTCTGCCAAACCTCAAATCATCTCAATCATGTGACCTCACAAGGTCTGAAAGTACCACATAAAAGCCCTTGGGTGTTCGAAAATGAAAAAATTGCTGTTTTCCTCAGTTTCGTAACGTCTATCTAGAACGTTTTTATGGGTCTCCAAAAGCGACGAAACAGAAAGTTTAGTCTACAAGCTTCACTCTAAAGTTCTCAATTAGGCACTGAATTGTGGTGATCAAATGGTAGAAGCTCACCCAGTGTTTTAGCTCAAAAAATTTGGTTTGCGAAAGTAATTTTTCCAACTGCGATTCAACATCCTATTGGTAAGTATTCTAAAGTGAACAACAAAAACTCAATTCCAACGAGAGATTGTTTTCCATAGGTGCGTATCTATAGACCAACTGAAATCAAGGTGAATGTACCCGACTGAATTGGTCTGCAGGTTGAATCTAAACTTTTTCTGGTTCAAGTAGCCTTGGGTTTAGCACGGATAACGCTGGCCCGTTTGATTCAAATACGCTCCAGAAACTGCTCAAATGTAATGCGTTCTTTACTCATTAGTCGAAGGAATACGTATCTTCTGTGCATTCCATCGCTCTCCAACGATTGCAAATCTGCTCTCTCTGTTTCCAACAGGTTTTGTGTGCGGCGTTCAGGCATTACACACTCAGTGAGGTGTAATTTTGCAGCGTCTCAAAGATTCACAGTAGTTCTGGGG
>UZAN01040852.1:12733-23702 GCA_900618425.1 Echinostoma caproni | reverse complement strand
TGAGATCGAGAATCTGTTCACTTAGCCTAATCGCAACTACACCGAATTCAGCTAGGACTTGTAGCAGGAGCTCTCTTGGGATTGGTCTTTGATTTTAGGTGGATGGACTTAAAGACTTCATCACGTGTTAGTTTGCCCTCCCCCCAGAAAGGCTCTGATTACTACACTGTTGATTCCATTAGTTAGTCAATTGCAGGACTCCTTTTGAACTTGTTAATAATTACTTCGCTCGATTAGAAAAGAAATGAGAATAGGCAGCAACCGAATTTGAATAAATAGACAGGCTGTCTTCTGAACCCACCTGAAATCGCATGTTATTAATCCCGAGCTTAAGTGAGCAGAACATTTTGTTTGCGTTCGGTGACAATGGACATTTGCATCATCCAGACACTGCATCTTCCTTAAGTAACAATTTTACATTAAAGTATTTATCGAGGCAATGAAATTACCTTATTATTTCTTTGGAGGAAGTTTTCCGGATGGCAATTGTCTCACAGTGCGTAGCAGACAGTTCTTGCCTCTTCTATGTTATCTCGTTTACACAGCATATTTGATGTCCTTTGTAACCAACTCATTCTACTAAACTTCGTTTCGACTACCAGATTATAAGGTTTTCCTGAAGTGTGCATTGAACTGGCCAGGTTTATTTATCATAGATACTACTCTCAAACAGTCTGTCGCAGCACCGTTGTTGGAGAACATGCAAAGGGATTTCGTGTTTGCTCGCTGCTTCATGAAGTTCCAGCCCCAATGCAATTGATGAAGGCCCAGGGCAGCTCAAGTGACTGATGTTTGTATGACCCAGTACAACATGACCTTTCTCTCATAACCTCAAACTGAATTATAGACATTGTTTTCAACTTTTCCGTGAAAAACTTGACAAAGAAAGAAGGAAACAGAAAACTCACTGCTGCGCTGTGTTTCTGTTTCTCGATGCCACCCTTGTACTACAATCTCATATCGGATGTAAGTCGTCTTCGGCAGTTTTATACCCATATTCCGGTGCGCCTACCATTCACTGACATAAGTAATTCCCGAAAACATGGCATAAATGAACGCATATTTTTTGAAAGTGAAGAGACGGTAGGAAAAATTGTATACTCTTATTCTGACTTCAGATTTAAAATGGTATTAATAAATTGGAAATTTTTCATTAACTGTGCGGTAGCGAATTTTCTGTCCGCATCATTTAAAGTAGTTCGGCATATCTGCCTGCCACCGTCATTGTCATCGTCACCATACAGATAAACACAGGGAGGTTCACAATGTCATACCTCCGAGGAGGTGGCTGTTCACAGGAAGTAAACCCTCGAGAGAGCACCGCAGTCGCATTTTTACAAATTAAAAGGTCATTGTTTGTTCAGATTAAACTGAGATGTACTGTGTAAAATACGGGTTTATGTTGTGCATTTTGGCCCACTTCACTTTGTTTGTAAACGTGCATTAGGCAGGTGAAGTAACGTTTAACGTGTACAGCTAAACTCACTAGACAGGTTGATCACCGAGGCAGTAGTGGAACAATAATCTACTGACATTGTTTGTGCAACTGGAAATAATAATCACAAGACTGTTGAATTGCCATGCACAGCAAATACCTGAAGTTTACTTATATAGGCTGAACGCGACTGTCTTTATCGATTCAAATACGGTTTCTCGTTCACCTGCTTTTAAAAATAACCGGTCTGGTCTCAAAAGTGATGAGTGGATACGTCGAAGTTTTGAAATCATGAAACATTTTGCTTCTCTGCTTGACTAAAACAAAGTATTATGTCGTACAGAACGGCACATTCTGCATCGCTTAGACCCCGAACGGCACCAAAAGTCTCTAATAAACTTACGCATTAGTCATTCAAAATCATCATCCACACATGATCAAGCGGTGTTAATTGACCTATATTCTGCTCGGCATGTTTTGTGAGCGTAGTTGAATGCATTCTCCCGTAACTACGACTTGATAGGTTCATACCACATATGAATGGTCCCTTAAACTACGGTATGGACGTGTACAAATTCGGCGTAATTATCGAGGATATTTTGTGCAATCTGCACTTTTCGTCAGTTGGATCAAATTAACTGGGGACTATGAGTTTGAGGATGTCAGCGTAACAAGCACATGACATAGGCGACGTCTATGATCAACGTCAGGATTCAAAACAAACTACAGTAATGGGGTTGTATTATGTCCCACTTTGGTCGTTGTCTGTCGGATGAATGACGCATTGGCTGCGTGATGCTAACCTCCCAGTAGCAACAATTTAGTCGTTCAAACTGTTAAATGTTACCAACCACATTCTGGCCTTGGGAACAAACAAAAACAGATAAAAGTGTGTTTTCTGTTTCAACCCCCCCCCCCGCCACCCGTGAAGCGCGGGCCATGTTTTCGAGTCTAGCCTAACTAATGACCGGAAGTGAGTTCCGCCATAGTCCAACCTACTTATAGGCTTCCACAATACAGCATCTTCCTCCCAGGGTTTATATTCATTAATTTATTTCCAATTATTCTGTTTGCTTGTACTCGTATATTCGGGAGTTGGTTACGGTCACTTCCGTTCTGCTCACTAGAAATCCAGGAACGATTTATGTAAACTTTGAAAAATCACGTTGGTGAAAAGGTGAACCGAAAGTATATTAATTATTCAGTTTTAATCTGTACTTCTTAGTATATTATTAGTTGAATACCTAGTTTCTTTTCTGAATAAAAATAAATTTAGTCTACAGGCTCTTTAAATAGTTTTACACTCATTTCTCTGCAATACATTTTTATATGGTTTGTCGAAACTTTTGAATTTCTCATTGTTGGCTCTTCTGATTCGGCTATACACTTGAACATAGTCCCAAGACGTTTGCTTTCTTTTATACTTTACCACGTATCATTTGGCTTATCTTGTTTCCTGGTGCTAGTCTATATGTTTCTACTGTATATCACCTGCTATATACCTATTCTGCCAGTATTTTCTGCATCTCAACATTAGGCTCTAAAATAGAGGCACAAAACTATTCAAGCAGTTTCTGTAGAAATCGCATGGAATAGATATCAAAAATCCAACTAACCCTCTCTGTTTCTAAGCAAATCCACAGTTCTTTTTTACTTTCCGTCTACTAACTGCTCAATCCACTACTCCCTAATGTATCTTTCATTTGAGTCCTTTTGTATTGGTATTTGTATACTTCGTGCGCCGAATCCGTGTCAAATTAGTAAATTTTTAGGATTTTAACAAACCTAATTACTGTGCACTTTGCAGTGCATCAACTTTAATCGTAAATGATTGGAACATAAATAATCGCAGAATGCGTCGTAGATTGACACACGTATTCATTCAAGAAAACACCCAAGTTCCTCGCGTTGGGCAAACTGGCGCACATTTCGACCAGAGAATATTCAAATTCCTTTCTAGTTCTTGTAAAAATCATAGCGTAAGAAGGAGACACAATACTGGGATGCGTGAAATAATAAGGAAACTTACAATTGATTAAATGGCCCAAGTTCGTACACATAGAGTGTTTTGATGCAGGGAGTTAGGTAATGCTAGTTTAGTCGAGAAAAACCATCAGTAATAGTAGTTGTCCTCTGATGCTCGATACTGTCATAATTATTCGCATAAAACCGAAAGAAAACAATTGTTGGGAGATGTTAATGTTCCATTTCATCTCCTCAATTGTTGGCGTGAAACAAATAGGCACATATATGACACATTGGGTTGAAAAATCCTGATGAACAAACATGTACAGTTAGATGGGGGTATACTGAAATTAAAGACAAGAGGTTCAAACCAAGGCAAGTCAACCGAATGAGTCAAAAACTTTTGGGCTCGCAAATGTAATCTGATTAACAACAACTCACCAATTCTCAACAGTGTTGCATTACAGTTACGTATTAACGGGTTGAAAGAGGAAGCGGAGTCAATTATATGTTCGGTTGTCACCACATGTTTTGCTGTAGATGACCCCTGGTTTTGAGTGACCGTCTGACTATCGAGTATAGATTTTGTCATCGCCTTCATCAACTACTTTGGAATGTGCCCTGCCATTCGTTGTGATAACTGACGGTTGCTTCTGCATAGATAGGCGTCACCGCAACTGTTGGTGAATTGGGTTATTTTGTGTGAGATAGAAATAGATTGTCAACCATTTATACTTTCGCCAATACCCATTCCACAAGAAGAGGCAATAGATCGAAGTTGAACAGTCGGGAATGTGCAGTTCAGAGCTGACTTTAACTTTTGGCGCAGACCGTTCAGAAGGTGATTACCTTTGAATGATGGTATGACAGAGGGCTTCTGTGGAACAGTTGGAGATGGGTTACCTTACTATGGAAATCAATAAACCTTACGGAGTAACCATTTTGTAGCAACGGTTTCTTTAGGAATTCTTCCTCTGGCAGTGTGTCTAAGTAACAAGTTGTTCTGGCGTAACGGAACAGTCCTACAAGTCCATGTTGGTAAGCTACGGGTGAGGTGCTTTCCGGTGGGTGGAACGCTGTAATTCTAATATTCACAAACTCTAAGATACATCTGGTTTCTTCTTCAAGGGATACAAAAAGATACAAATGAATAGAGTTTAATCCTTTAAAAAGGGATTCAAAATGTTCATTCTCTTTTAGAATAAAAATATCGTCCACATAACGTATGTGCAAGGGGGGCTGGGAGATAATATGGGCAGGGTTTTCATTAATCTTTCCTAAAAATATCAGCTAGAATAGAGTCTATTGGCGTACCCGGGCTACGTCATCAATCTGTTTGTATGTCGCTTCTTTGAATTAAAATTGAACGTTTTCAGTACATAAAAACATTATCTCTTAAGTATTCACGAGGGGCAACAAGGAAAAATTACCTTAAGAAATATGGTCACAAAATTTCAACTGTTTCATGAAGGGGAACATTGATGGAAAGAGAATCCATATCTGTCCAGTCCTTCCTAGCTTTTCAGTTCACAACTCATTTGCTATATACACGACAAATTTCCCTTTTGAGATTAAATCCAATTCCTCATTACTCACATGAATCCATATCTATCACATGCATCTTCTGTAAGGACATTCTTATATTCTCTTTCATCTCTTGCCTTTTACTTTCTTTATTGATTATATAACAAAACAGTTTTCCGGAACGAGGAAGTGACCAATCAAAGGGCTGACATATAACAACAATCAGAGAGTGGGAAAGTCAGGCAGTGTTGTTGTTGGTAGTGATGGTCTTATTCGAACACGTCCACCGAAGCGATCATTTGGTGACCTTTGCTATTCAACCACCACCGCATTTTAAGAGCGTTTTGAGAAGTCACAGACTTACCATCGAGCAAATCGCTGACACGACGATTTCCGTAAACATAAAATTGGTCGGGGAGAACTTCCTTGGTCAGGAACTTTGTGTAAGCCTCTCATTTGTGGGCACTGTGTCCATGTAGATTTCAGGTATGTTGCCATGTAGTAACAGAATCTTAAATTTTCTTAGGATTTGAATTTCCGTTAGGATTTTCGGTGATGGGGTTGTAATCTGTTGTCATATCTATTTAAAACCTTCTTTATTTCACTAGCATTTCTTTCATTTCGTTTGTATAACTTTCTTTGGTTACGACCACCTTTTATCCGGTGGAAGAATTTACGATTGTGCATAGGTTTCAGTGGTGAGACAGCAGTTCTGTCAAATCAGTGCCATAAGGTAGAAATGAGAAATATCTACCGTTTTTGCAAGGAACCACCCGGCGTTTCCTTCTGATCTGGGCGAAAGGTATTTACGCTGATTTTAGAAATGAACTGAAGTTTGGAAACTGACAACCTTTCCTGGTGAAATCTGAAACTTCATACCCAATAATGAAACATCATTTTGGGTTCGTGTGAATTTAGTTCACTAGGAATCATCAATCCACTGTGCTATATACCGACTTGTTTGATGTCAGTTAATGAGGATGTTAAACGAAATCTTGTAATCTTGCAACAAATAGCTTCTTTTGGTCTTGATACGTTGGATAAAGAGGACCCAGTGTTTCAAATAAAATGTAGGCTGATGCCAAATTGTTGCAAAAATAGTCAACAAACTTAGCTGTCAACTTTGTTTTAACAGAATGCAGCTGAAAACTATGATCTTTAAACTTGTGCATGTCATGAAAAGGTTTTAGTAGTGCAGAAAAGTTCTACCTGAAAAACATAAATAAATAAATAATCTTGTTTATTGTTATCATTTTGCAATGCAGTAGTCGAAATGGAATGGGGAAAGACGTATCAAGTACCGGAGGGTAGAATTTAGGGTTTGGACATAAACTTCTATCAGTTTCCAAATTTCGAATGTATTTTGTGAAATAGAATGCAGATTTATGAATGCGTCAAAAATTCTTGAAAAGAAAGAAAAGAACAAAATCAGCTATTTTTATTAATATATTCACCATTAAGTATGGTCGTTCAAGTAAAATTTCAGTGGCGTTCGTAAAAATATGGGCTTTAGTAATAAATTTCTGAACCATTTTCAGTTGCACCTTGCGGCTGTATATAATGATGGTAAATGTTGATTTCGAACGACGGAAAAGAAGGGAATGATCCTTAACCACGGAGATATTTACGATTTACGATAGGTTGAGGACGGCACCAGCATTTTTCCAAAGACGTACCAAGAAAATTTTCGGAATGTAACATTAAAACCCCCAATGAAGCCAAAAAGTCGGGAAAAATAAATTATCCCGCCGTAGTATAATGCCCACTCACCAAGAGGTTGCATTTGCCTAATACCAACAAAAGCATACAACAAATCCATTTTACGGGGAAGAATTTCATGCACATTCTTGTAGATGAACTACGTGAATTTACATCGTTCTTGTCGTTCTTAGATGACAATTTCAACCGTTTATAATATGTCATAGAATCCTATATCGGATTCATCAATCAACGGTGTGTGGCCGGTGGGAGAGTTGCACTGTGAAGTTTGCACAATGAAAGCATGCGCTACAGGGAACAGGAAGTAATTATCGACCGGTTTTAAAAAACCGAAAAACAGGAAGGCAGGAATTATCATTTCCTGGAGGGGTTTTTGGATGACTGTTTGGCGAGTTCAATGACACCCAGGGAAACATCGCACATCAAGCTAGCGCTACTTCAGCTACGGTTTGTTTTTGTGTACGTAGCACCGGGTCAACATGTTGATGGACACCGGCCATGATATGTCCGCTGTTTTTGAGCCCCACACATTAAGCTCCCCACAAAGCGCATTTATTGGTTCAATACCATTTCCCATTCTTACGCAGCACTTACAGAAAAATCATTTTTAAAGTCACTTTGTGATTGGGTCAGAGACTCGGATAACGAATCAACTAAATATCCTGCATTCGCGAAATTAATCAACATCTCGGGTTTGCATAGCATTAAGTGAAAAGCAATTACCAAAATATTTACGAATTCATTCAGCTCTCTGGTGTTTTGCATGAATGAATCCTTCTTATGGGAAAATATTGCAATTTTGACGTCAGAATTGGTTCTAATTCCCGTATGATTTTTCATGAACAATTTGACGCATATTACTCCGTTGATCGGTAATAAATTGCGAGATAGGCGATTGGACATACCAGCTGATAAGGGCGTTATTTCGTAAGTAATGAAAATTCATACTACTTGCAACTACCAACCTTAGTAACTCACTATTTGGGTGTGCTATTAGCATTTTCGCGGTGATTTACCATCGTAAGCATTACTGCGTTTTTGCTGCCTGGTCTCTTTACCGGTAACTGACAGATCGTTCAGGCTATATGTGTTTCTGAAATCTCAGCAGAACTCTAAATTGTTTCCGGTGTAACCTGAAGTCACGAACACCGAGACCGTAAGCTCAAAACAGGGACAATCTTTTGTTCATGAGTAGTAAACCACAAGGGACTTAAATTTGAATAGGTAGTAGACCGCCTAGTGACGATCCAGTTGTTCACTAGTAAAAGAGGGGAATATTGAATAAATTCAAATGAAGACGATGAATTTGTTACAAATTTACGAGGTAACTGTAATATGAAAGTACTCAAACCTGGGTTTCTACTTATATCTTGTTAAACGATCCAACAGAATCATCATCAATATTATCGTGGGGTGAAACAAGTTGAATTGAACTTCAGTGACCGCTGTCAAGCTCACAATTTATACAAACCAATGATGTAAACCAATGAGTAAATTCCTATGATCAACCAACAGCGTGCACTGTGTAATCTTTCGCTCTGATAAGAAATAGCTACTAGTAATTATTCTCTTGCTTTCGATTCGCTATCATACAGCTAAATGTATCTAACCAATCGATCACAGAGTTCAGTGAATCCCAGCTTAGAAAACGTAAGGTGTAACCTATAATGGTGAATGAGATGTATTTTATCTCCAGCTGATAGACAAGAATATATTGTACCACTGTACCCTGACGGCGATGAACCAAAAGGGTAAACAATCAATGTCCTTAACAATATAGGAAAATTAAAAATATCTAACTACTAGAAATTTGGGTGATGTTTTGGCTTTCTTCCGATGTGTAATAAGTGTTTCCCTGCCGATAGATTGACAAAGCCCTAACCACTGGGTTTTGTGAAGAACAGTCTGAATGACTGCTTAAGATTGGCAGGATTAATAGTAATTCTTAATTTTTATCAGGTACACGATTTGAGCGTATAAACAAACCTTTCCATAGCTGTATATTCATTCCGAACATGTTTCGATAATAACAGCCCTCTTTCGGAATTAGCTATTTTCATCATAATGTTTCCTAACCACCAAAGATAAATACTATCTTCCTAAAACTGGTGGCACTGCCAACCTTATCTGAAAATTTGACCCAAGCTACTTAGGAAGGCTTGTAGTGGCATTGATTGTACGAAGAAAAGTAGTGATCTACGATGACGTTTTCCGTTCATGTTTTCTTCACAATCAACTCTAGCGCCAACTGTGATATCTCTTTGTTTTACTTCTGCTTGTCTCACTGGGCACGGTTTTCCGGCCAGATCTATATATAAGATCGGTCCTGTTGAAACCCACGCAACACGTGTGACACGCTCTCGCTTTGCTACTGCATTCATTTACTTGCATTGTTTAGTCGTCACATCAGCACGTATTCGTCACTTTCTAGTACCACGAAACGCCAATAAATGTATACGACCACCACGAGTGTTCTTGTCTACCTCGGGCAACGAGACTATAGATCCAGAAGGCCGTGCTGGCCAAGGGTAGTTCTTCATTACCAATTACGTTCGAGATATGGTTAAACTGTCATTCATGCAACAAAATATCTCATTTGGATCAAGTTTGCAGAATTCCCGCAAACACACCGGATATCTAATGGAGTGGTCCAATATCAGATGCGCCTTCTTGTGTTCACCGTACTGAACAGCAACCGTTTGCTCCGACAGGTCTTGTTCATTTTTGGTCGTTGAAAGAAACTGCTGCATTATTTTGCGTGCTACTCATAAGTGAATGGTATCTCACAACACTAGGAGGTCGCGGGAGCTATTTGAGATCCGTAAAAAGACTTATCGGCAAGCCGTAAACGTCTAATAGCTTCAGGTTCATAACCAATCACAGTCCAATTGAATAAATATGCAATCGGCAGGCCGGTTGAAAGTCATTTGTGTTTGAGTTTTGGGATAGCCAAACAGACTGTTTAGAATCAAACTTTTTATGACGCTCACCGACAAAAGCTAATCAATCAAATTTTTACCAAAACATGAATATTATTTTCTTGATGATCTACGATGAATAACGCCGTTTCTGTCGCCTCTTCACCTTCTTTCGCCTGCAACAGTAACAATAACAACTGCTGCTACCACTAAAACTACTACTAATAAAAATAATAATAAGGCTACGGCTGTGTAAAACACTACTTCAAATGAACACCATTCAAATGAACTTTCCGAGAGTTCCGTTGAAAATTCTCGAAGATCCGAACGTTTGTGTTTCAAAGAGAGAGCTGATTACAACAACCCCGAGTTTCATTCAAGCTGCGGTGGACTTGGTGATTGCGTATAAACTGAACATTCTCGTGTCATTACATGATCGATCGCATTGTACAATTTCGGCGCGTAATACAAAAGCTGACTTCGAATATTCTGGTGTTCTATTTCATACTGCGTACTAGTTCCGTGGGAGCTTAATTGCGCGGATTATTGCGATTAGATTCCTGATACCAATTCACACTACCACAGTTGGCGTCGCGGCCAGTTTTATCTCATTATGGACACCTGCAACTTGGAAATTCTTGATATTCATTCGAATTCACGTTGTGGAAGATTACTTAGAGCGTTTTGAGATTTGGTGTCTCACCCGCAAAAGTCTGGACGCCGAGAAGAAGATGGCACATTTTATCTCTGCTGTTGGGAAGGAAGCTTATGCGCTGATTAAAAATTTGGCATTCCCAGAGTCACCAATACAACCAACGTACGAAGAACTGAAGGGTCTGTTACTAAAGCGTTTCCAGCCAGTCAACTTCGAAGCAGCTGAGCGAACGAAATCCCATTGCTTTACTCGTGATTCTGATCAGTCCGTCCGAGACTTCATTCTCCAGCTGCAGATTTAGGCTGCGAGCTGTAATTTCAAAGATCAGCTTCAAACTGAGCTTCGTGATAGACTTATTGCTGGAATTAACTGTTCTGAGCTACAGCAGCAGTTATTGTTGATTCCAAACTGTACACTTCAAACCGCAAAGGTGGTCTGTGAACAATATCAGGATGTACGTGCGGCCGTACTTGAGAAGCCGAAAGTACTGTTCAGTCACAACCGTGGTTCAGTGCTTGAAGCACAACAAATGAAGTGTCAACAAAGCTGTTAATTACAGTCCGACGTCCACACAATCTGCAAATAATAAATCCGCCATTGGAACCCTTGCAAATCATGCGGTAGGCGACAATCTCGACTGATTTGTAAATTTCGCAATGCCAAGTGCCACAAGTGTGGTAAGTCTGGGCACCTCCAGTTTGTTTGTTGAAGCACTCAAACTGTTTGACACAGAACTTAGTCCCTGATTCATGC